>ML682019.1:22656433-22705198 GCA_007922195.1 Podocnemis expansa | reverse complement strand
GGGGTGTCCTGGGGCTGGGGGGCTCTGGGGGAGTGGGGTGTCCTGGGGCTGGGGGGCTCTGGGGGAGTGGGGTGTCCTGGGGCTGGGGGGCTCTGGAGGTTGGGCTGGGGGGCCCTGGGGCTGGGGGGTCCTGGGGTAGTGGTTTCTGGATGTCAGGGGGGGTGGGGAGTCCTGGAGGTCTTGTTGTCAGTCTGTGGGGACCCCCTGACAGTCTCTCTGGCAGGAGGCGGTGGTGGACTTGCGGCAGGAGGGGAACCGGCTCTTCCAGGCCGGCAACTACGCTGAGGCGTTGGCCTCATACTCACGAGCCCTGGACCTGTGTGCAGAGACCCTGGAGAGTGCTATCCTGTACCGGAACCGGGCCGCCTGCCACCTCAAGCTGGTGAGCACCGCAGGCCTGCCTCAGGTGCCGGAGCTGGGTGGGGGGCTGGCGCCGTTTTCAGCCAGCTCTGCCTGAGCCTGCTGGCTCAGTTCAAGATGTGGGCCTGGCTAGCTGGGGGCTGGCACAATTCTTAGTCCCTGGGGGCAAAGGGGCTGCTCAGAGCCAGGGCCCTGTGGGCAGCTTTCAGGTCTACAACACCCTCCCTGCTGCAGGGCCACTGTCCCTTCTGCTCCTTGCTGGACCCACTCCAGGTTTATTCCTGGTGCTCGGCTCACACAGCGCTGTCCTGTGCCCACAGCTGGGCAGTGTGCTGGCTGCAGCTCCTGCCCCTTCTCACCCTTGGTGATCACGGGCTGGGCAGAAAGGGGAAGGGTTGACAGTGGCAAGTGGGTAATGGAGCAGTGGTGCAGGGTGAGACCTAGAGAGGAACACAGTGGGGGCCCACTGGGCCTCCCCCTTGCTTCCCATCCCACCTGCTGGCATTGTCTATAGGCCTGCTGTACCTGCCAGCAAGTCACTTCCCCATGATGATTGGAAGGTTGCCCTGTGCCACCCCCAGCCTGGCCTGGCACTAGGGTGCAGCACTGGGAAGAAGCATATGAGACCCAAGACTGAGGGAAGATAATTTGTGGCTTGTGAGGCCAGCCTGGCCCAGGGGACTGGACTGGTTTGTTGAGGGGTCCCTGGGTAGGGTGGGCTGAACAGTGGAGGTCTGGCTGTCACTGTGGCAGCTCCATGAAAATATCTGCTCAGTGAGGTCCAAAAAGCCTCAGGGCTCCTGTCATGGGTGGTTTAGTCCCCTCTCTGATTGGGACTTCTGGCACTTTCCCTCTGTTCAAGCCAGACACAGCAGGGCCTGGCTGCCAGTCTTGTGCTTTTAACACCATGGCTGTTAGTGGGTGGAGGGCATGGAGCTGCTTCTCATCTACCTCCTTTTTTCACAGGAGGATTATGCCAAGGCAGAAGCTGATGCATCTAAAGGTGCGGCAGGGTTGGGGCTGTTGGCTGGTTTGCTCTTCCCCTGGGATCCCAGGGGTGGGGGAAGTGGCCCAAAGACCCCTCTGACTGCACTTGTCTGTGCTCAGCCATTGAAGCTGATGGCCATGATGTGAAGGCACTGTTCCGCCGTAGCCAGGCGCTACAGAAGCTGGGCTGCTTGGACCAGGCAGTCTGTGACCTGCGAAGGTGTGTGAGCCTGGAGCCCAAGAACAAGGCTTTCCAGGAGGCACTGCACAACCTGGCGAGCAGCATGCAGGAGAAGGTGAGCTCCAGCGAAGCCAGAGCTAGGGCTAGGAAAGGGCTCTGGTGTTCCGAGTGTGGGGCTGGCTTGCAGGCTCCATTAGATTGCTGGTGCAGTGTGCACAGGTGTAGTAGTTGCAGTTTCTAACCTGTCCTCCTGTCTGTCTGTCTCAGATGAAGCTCGTGTCCTGTACAGATTCCAAAGTAGAGCAGATGTTTCAGATCTTACTGGACCCCAAAGAGAGAGACACGGACAAAAAGCAGAAGGTACCTGCTGTAAACAGCTGTGGGCACGGGAGGCAGTGGGCTGCTGCTAACCAGGGAAGGGAGGGGAGAATGTGTTGGGGGGGGGAGCTGGTGCTGGCTAGGGGAGGGAGGAGAAGAACGTGTTGGAGGGGGTGGGAGCTGGTGCTGGCTAGGGGAGGGAGGAGAAGAACGTGTTGGAGGGAGCTGGAGCAGCTAGGCAGTGTTAGCGTGGGAGGGTTCCAGTCCCTAAGTGGATGCTGCTCTTCATGTGGCATGAGCTGTGCATGGGGCCATGCTGTTGCTGTCTTGGGGCCAGGGACTCGTGCTCCTGCTTGGCCTCTCTGAGTTGTGGGAATCTCTCGCTGGCTGCCCAGGCGCTGCTCCTGCCTGAGGGTCTGTTGGTTTTGTGGTGCAGGAGACAGGGAGGTCCACACTCCCTGGGCTCCCTCCTTCTCTTGTAACCAGCCCTGTGGCGCATCCTCCTTATGAGTCAGGTGGGGATGAACTGCTGCTGGCCATCCCAGACATCTCCTCTCTTCCAGGCGGCTCAGAACCTAATTGTGCTGGCACGGGAAGAGGCCGGGGCGGAGAAGATCTTCCAGAATGATGGCGTGACACTACTGTTGCGCTTGTTGGACACAGGCAGAGAGGACACAATGCTGGCGGCATTGCGCACGCTGGTTGGCCTGTGCTCCGGGCACCGCTCACGGGTAGGTGTGGGCTGTTCCCCTGTCCCCATGGCTTCTGTTTCACAGGATGAGCAGACTGCTGGTGGGAGACTGCCTGCAGCAGACAGGCCCCGTCCCTGGTGGTTGTGTCAGCAGCTCCCAAAGTTGCTGAGCCTCAAGGGAACTGAAGGTGGGAGCTGTGCAGTGAGCAACATCCCTACTGTCTGCCCTGATGTGGCTGAGCACCATCTCCATGCTGGCAGCTCAGCATAGCCGTGAAGATCCTCCCTGGCTCCAGCTGGACTTCACCTCGGCAGGCTGGGGTCAAGGATTGCAGCACAGGGCACCTGTACTTCTGGGGCTGCCCCTGCCAGCTGCAGCCTGGATGCCTGCCTACTCTCCTCTTCTCTTCACTGATGCTGGCTCCACAGGCTGCAGTGCGTGTGCTGTTGCCCTGTCTCTGCAGCCAGTGCATTGCCCATCTTGTCCTCATCTTGCCTTCTGCCACCCAGGGCTCAGCAGAGAGCATTTGGCAGGTGGACCCCTGCGCATGCAGGCACTGCTGGGGATTTGGAAAGAGCAGCTGGGGCACAGGCAGGGTGGGATGGGCTCTATACTTGACCAAACATTTCTTATTGGACTGTTTCCCCTGCGCTCACAGACCATGGCGATCCTCACAGAGCTGGGGGCGCAGCGCGTCTCAGCCATGCTGGGTGTGGAGCATGAGCAGGTGTCTCTGGCAGCCTGTAACCTGCTGCAGGTCATGTTTGATGCACTGAAGGAGGGGCTGCAGCGGGACTTCCGTGGCAAAGAGGAAGCCCTTGTGCTGGGTGAGTGACCCTGTCTTCTCAGTCAGTGCTGGGTGCCGGGGCCCCTTTCTAGCCTGACCTTACCCCCTGTCCCTGGGCTGGCTGGCACAAGGTTCTCGGTAGTCTTCCTGGTGCCAGGTGATGTGTTGAGCATTCATTCTGTGGGTGAGGGGTGGACCCATGGAGTAGTGGTACCTCCAGCCAAGCTGCAATTTGAGGTCCTGGGATTCTGTGCCTCAGCTCACCATTTTCTGTTCCATGCCCTGAGCTGCAGCTTCACAGGAGGGGCTCAGAGTTGGGCGGGGCCACTGACATTTTTGGGGTTTGCTGTCTGGAAGATCCCTCAAAGGAGCTGAAGCTGCTGATTGGGTGCCTTTTGGAAATACTGACCCAGGATGGGGTCTCAGCCCATGGCTGCGACAACGCCCTCAATCTCCTCATCAAAGTGGTGCCGCGGAAATCACTGCGAGAACCCAACAACAGCCTGACCCTCTGGGTTATCGATCAGGGTAAGAGCAGCTCAGAGTGCCCTGCCGTGACCCTCCCAACTCTACCCACAGCTCATGCCTGCACATGGCATGTGTTCCTCTGGCTGGGTCAGCCTTATGCAGTCACCAGGTCCCTGAGGCACAGCATCTGAGCAGCCTGTCCTTTCAGGCCTGAAGAAGATCCTGGCGATTGGGGGCACTGTGTGTGAGACGCCCAGCAGCCTGGTCAGGATGGAGAACAGCCGGATGAGTGCCTCCGTCCTGCTAAGCAAACTTTATGGTGACCTGAAGTGTGATGCTGAGAGAGAGAACTTCCACCGGCTGTGCGAAGACTATGTCAAGTGAGCAGGGGCCACCAGCTGCCATGGGTGGGGCTGCAGATGGGTGTGTATGAGCTCTGTGCCCTGGGACATAAGGTGGGTAAATTGAGGCACAGCCTGGGCACTCTCTCTCCTCAGCCAGGGTCACTCATGGCTAGCAAGAATGCTCCTGGGGCTATTCCCTTCAGGTGCCAGTGGCTAGCTCCGCACTCTGGTCTCTGTTGGGCAGGGTGATGTGGCAGATCCCAGCCTTCCCTCCTGAGAAGGGAATGGGGCTCCAGCCCTTACTGTTGCCAGTCTGTGGAGATGGGAGGGATGTAATGAGGCTCATTCTATGCGAGTGATGCACCCATGTACCTGCAGAACTGTTGGGGGGCAGGGGGAATGGCTTACGCTGATGGGCAGAGTTGGCCTTTCTCACTGATCTTCCCCTGCAGGAGCTGGTTTGAGGGGCATGGCTTGGCTGGGAAGCTCCGTGCCATCCAGACGGTGTCATGCCTGCTGCAGGGTCCCTCAGATGCTGGGAACCGGGTGCTGGAGCTGGATGGGATCATGGAGAGTGTGCTGGCTCTGTGCGCCTCTGTGCGTGAGGTTGACCAGCTGGTGGCTGTGGAGGCCTTGATCCATGCTGCTG
The DNA here is from genome assembly GCA_007922195.1 of Podocnemis expansa. NCBI lineage: Eukaryota > Metazoa > Chordata > Testudines > Podocnemididae > Podocnemis > Podocnemis expansa. The sequence continues at coordinate 22,700,412 of ML682019.1, read as the reverse complement.
ACAAGGCCAAGCGGGCATCCTTCATCACAGCCAATGGGGTGACCTTGCTCAAGAACATCTACAAATGCAGTGAGAGGGACAGCATCCGCATCCGGGCGTTGGTGGTGAGGGGCTGAGCTGCTGCACCTGGGCACTGCGGGGGGAGGCTCCTTCAGGGCTGGGAGTGCTCAGGGGCAGCAGGAGACATCCGGCTGATGAGCTCTTCCTCAGCCCAGGCGGGGTGGCAGTCCCCATGGCCAGGCTCCCCCAGGTGTGTTCAGGGGCGGGGGGCTGCCAGAGAGGTTTGGAGGCAGGGCGGTGCTGGCCTGACGGGCTGTTCTTTGTTGCAGGGGCTCTGCAAGCTGGGCTCTGCTGGGGGCACCGATTTCAGCATGAAGCAGTTTGCCGAGGGTTCCACCCTGAAACTGGCCAAGCAATGCCGCAAGTGAGGGCGTAGTGGGCAGGGTCTGGGCATGGTGCATGGGCAAGGTATAGGCACAGTGGGGCCTGGGTGCAGCATCTGGCCCAGTCTTGTGCCTCTGGGTCCCCATGCTGATGTGCTACCCCCCCACCCCAGTGCAGTGGGGTGCTGCTGGGGGCTCACGGCTGTTTTGCTCCCCCAGGTGGCTGTGTAATGAAGTGATCGACACAGGCACACGGCGCTGGGCGGTGGAGGGCCTGGCCTACCTCACCTTTGACGCAGATGTCAAGGAGGAGTTTGTGGAGGACAAGGCTGCTGTGCAGGCCATGTTCCAGCTAGCCAAGGTGATGCTATGGCGGGGAGCAGCTGCATCGTGGAGCATTGCACATGTGCAGGGGGCAGTAGGGCTGTGGAGGTGTCACAGTAGCATGTGGCCAGGTCCCTCCCAGGGCAGCAGGGAGGCGGCTGGGTGATGCAGCTGCTGATGCGCAGGGGGCTCAGGTGGGAGCTGCAGAGCCCGCTGTTTGCAGCAGGTTCGTCCGTGGCATCAGTCAGCCCGGTGAGTCTCGGTAGCAGCCCAGCCTTTGCTGAGTGCTGCCTGCTGTTCCCTGCAGTCAGAGGAGAGGAGCGTGCTATTTGCTGTGGCCTCTATGCTGGTGAACTGCACCAACAGCTACAATCACGAGGAGCCAGACCCCCAGATGTTGGAGCTCGCCAAGTATGCCAAGCAGCACATCCCAGAGAAGCACCCCAAGGTGAGGACAGGGGCTGGGTGCTCCCCATGGGGTACAGATGCTGGGGTCCTGCTGCTGCCTGGCAGCATCGTGTTGTCTGGCACCCCTGTGGCGGAAGGGGTTGGTGGGTGTCAGCAGGGGAGAGGGGTAGCAAGTGGAGCACTTGAGGGCAGAGCCTGGGGTGGAGGTGGGTCTTCTGCACTGTGTAGCTGTCATTCCCTGCACAGGATGAGCCGGGCTATGTGAGGCGGCGGGTGCAGAAGCTGCTGGCTGCTGGCATGGTGTCAGCTCTTACCTGCATGGTGAAGAGCGAGAATCCAGCACTGACCAACTCCTGCCGGGAGCTAATCTCCAGGTGAGGCTGCATTGCCAGTGTGGGCTGGGGGCAGGGGAGAGGCCCTTCAGGCCCCATGCCCAGCTGGATGGGCATTTTCATGATTCCACTGTGCATGGGGCCAGGTGCTGTGGGGGTGGCAGGGCCACTGAAATTTTCCCAATGCAGGGTCGTGGAGCTGTTGGTAACTGTGCTGACTCTTTGCCCACAGGGTGTTCCTGGCTGTGGTGGAGAAACCAGAGGACAGAGGCACTGTGGTTGCCCAGGGAGGGGGAAAGGTGAGGTGACGTGACAGGGCTCCCGCCTTCTCCCCTAGAGCCATTAGCCCACTGCCCACCCTGTGCCTCACTACAGTGCCCCTGTGTGAATGGGGTGTTGCATGTTGAGAAGGGAGGCCGAACAGAGCTGGGACTTGGTAAAGCCCAGAAACACACCTGCTGCCTGGTAGCCTTTGTACTGGGTTGTCCCTGCTGGGCAGGGCCCTTGCTTTGGGACCCATGGGATGAAGCTGCTTCCCTTGCACTCAGGGGGGTGTGGGAGCAGGCTGGGTGCTGGGTGGGGGGGCTGCTGTGCCCTAGTTTGGTTCTGACAGCTCTGCCCTGCCCAGGCGCTCATCCCATTGTCCCTGGAGGGTACTGAGGTGGGGCAGACCAAGGCTGCACAGGCGCTGGCGAAGATCACCATCACCTCCAACCCTGAGATGGCGTTCCCCGGCGAGCGGGTGAGTGCAGCCGCCCCACAAGGGAGCCAGTGATCTATGTCTTTCTTGGGCCTCCGGAGCCTGTCCCCACACTCAGACTCAGGGGGCTGTTCCTGCACTTGGGGAGGCAGTGCCCCATTGGCAATGTCTGAGCTGGTCTTGGGGCCAGGTGCCCCTGCAACATGCCCATCCCTAGGACATCTCAGGGCTCTGCAGCCACAGACTGAGCACTTCTGACTGTCGTCTTGCTCCCTAGATCTATGAGGTGGTCAGGCCCCTTGTGAGCCTCCTGCAGCTGCACCGCACTGGTCTGGAGAATTTCGAGGGGCTGATGGCATTAACCAATCTGGCTGGCATTAGCGAGAGACTAAGGTAGGAGATGCTGTTCCGTGGCAGGGAGTGCCTGGCCAGCGAAGGCTCTGTTGCTCAGGCGTTCATTAGTGTGCTGTCCTGGCTCTGCGGAAATAGTTTCAGGCCAACTGCCCAGTAGCCACAGACTCTGCTTCGTATCAGAGCACCTGGCCAGGTTTATTGCAACAAAGGATGACGCTAGCACTCCACAGGCCCTGCAGTTACACAGGGAGATATACGTCCATACTGATGGATGCAGCCCAGTGAGTGGAGGGACTTTTCATTCTCCCCTTGGCTGATAAGGACACACCCTCTGAGACCCAGATACAAACATGTTATGTGTTGCCCCTCCCTTTATCTTGTACAAGTTGGTTCAGTCCCCCACCAGTGTTAAAGGGGCTGGGGGTCGGTGGTCTGTGTGTCCTCATTGCTGTCGGTGTACTTGTTCCGGACTTGGTTTCGGGGTGCGCTTGCTCCTGTCCATTCCAAGTACGGGTGCATGGTGTGTCCACAGTTGTCAGGAGGTTTTTTGCCTAGAAGTAACTGCTGAGTAGGTGAAGGTGTTCCTGGTGTGGCACCACTATGGTGTACCATCTGGAGCCCTGCTGCCTTGCCACTGCCTCAGTTCCTTCTTACAGTCTGTGATGGTGGTTGGAGCTTCATTTGCCTTCTATGCAAACCTTCTCCACTCTGTCATTCGCAGTGGTTCCTGTGAATGGCCGGATAAGAAGCCACGGTTCAGTTAGTTTTGTAGATTCATTTTAGTTAAGGGGCCCACTTTTTTTTAGACTTCTCCCCTCCTGGGATACTGGGATATGCCTCAGACCTGAGGACTTAAGCCCTGCAGATCCTGTCACATGCCTGTCCAGAAAGGCGATCCCCACAACTCCTGTTTGAAGTGCTGGGAGTCGCACCACAGTCTGTGGAGAGGAGTGTTTTGCTTCATGGAGACAACTCTCCTTCTCCAGGCCCTGTCAAAGATCCCGCAACATGGAATAAAGGCTCGGCACCAAGGGCTTCTCAGCACAGACACACTGGCGTTGCAGTGCTCCCATTTGCCAGTGCCCCACAAGAAACTTAAGTTGGACAGAGGGTGCCCAAGGACACTGGCTCAGTGTGCCCTGCCTGGCATTGGCACTGTCAACTCTGCTGCACAGAGTGCTGTTGAGTCTGGCACTGACAGACACCCCAGCTAGGGAGCATCAGGTGAGCGGCAAGGCCTTTCCTCCACACTGCTGCAGTTGAGGCAGCAAGGGACCAGGTAGCCATGAATAGCACAGGGGTTACTGCTGGAGTGGAGAGTTTGACTTAAGACCTGCAGTGTTGCCCAGAGGCAAGCCTGTCATGCTGCGGCTCCAATCTCCTTTGACTTGGCACAGCCAAGGTCGTCGTCTTCGGGGTCCCAGTCATTGATCTCAGAGGAGGAGCCCTGTATCCCCAAATGTAGCAGACGCTGGTCTGTTCGGAGCTGCTGCAGGGAGAAAGAGACAGATGCCTTCATGGGACCCTGGGGCTCGGAGTCACTCCAGAGGTCTCAGTCGCTTTGCACAGCTGGGTAGGCAAAACTTCAATTCCCAGAACATGATACTGAAGTTCAGAGAACTGCTCTCAGCTGACTCAGCCATGGTAAAGGAGGGTAAGGTGGTAGCAAGAAGATCTTTGCAGGTTGCCCCATCCTGTGTCAGTTCCCAGCACAGTTCTCTGGAAAGTGACAGTGCAGAGTCCATTCTGCAGGCACTCTGCAGCAGGTTTAGTGAGGGTTACCCCATGCTGTATCCAACCCATTCACACCAGGCTAGAGTTTCCTCCACCTCCCTCCCCCACCATAGTTCTATATGCCCAGTTTGCAGGCTTGCATAGATCCTCTGATGGACAGCCAGAACCTGGCTGGGTCTCAGTTCATTTCGACAGTTTTAGTTGCAGATGAACAGGTCCAGAGGTTGGTGTAGAATGAAGACAAAATGGAGGTGATCCTGCTGCCTCTTTTGTCACCTCTGGCTTCACAGAGTTGGTGAGGTCTTTTCCAGAAACAAAAGGGAGATTGTGGTCACAGGGGCAAGTCCTAGTGGCTCAACAGGTTCCTTCCTGCGTGCACTACACCTCTGAGCTCCCTTAAAGGGCCATTAATGAGACACTGACTGTAGACATCCTGTCTGGGGTGTATCCCAGAATCATGTAGGTTGGAATACAGGCATAACAAACATATTCCTAACTCCTCCTACTGCAGATATGACACCTACACACAAACAATATAATTGTTCCAGTGGATTATATCCTTTCTCTTGGTCCCCAAAATGGCATGTCTCGTATGCATTATTGCTCCAAACCCATCTCCTATGGTCAGCTTGGGAGTCACTTGCTTGGAACGGACACTGGGCAAGCACTTGAAGGAAGAGTGGTGATCTGTGTTTAATAATTCTTGCTCTCTGAGAGGTGCAGCGCATGTCCATTCCAAGACCCTCCCACATGCCCCTTTTGTCTGATCTGAGGAGGTGGCATCAGGTGAGCGTGGCCCTACGTCCTGTGTGATGGAGGTGCCACAGAAGATACCGACCTGATGGGTACCGCTGGGGGAAACAGCCTTCCAACAGTGAGCGTGCAGTGTGCTCACACCACCTTGGAATGGACATGAGCAACTCATCCTGAAAAGCAGCAGTTACAAAGGGTTGGTAACCATTTTTTGTGGTACCTCCCTTCTGTCCCATCAGTGCAGCATGAGTGTCCTGTGCCTAGTGTGTCTGAGGAATGAGTGTTTGGGGCTAGAGTTCATTTGATTGCCCTCTCAGGTGCCTTAAAAGAATAAACCCTAACTCCTGTGGAGAAGCAGCTGGAGACCCAGGAGTCAGACTTCAGAGGACTCTCAGCAAAGATTGTTCAGACTTAATCTCCTCAAATTCAAGTACTAATGAAAACAAAACTAATGAGCTTTGTAAATCTTGTGATAAAAGAAAATAACTGCTCTTTATTTATACCAGTGTGGCTATTTGGTAAAGCCCCATTCACAATGGTACAACTTTCTTTCTACAACATGTAATGAGAAAAACAAAATGAATTTTAGCAAAGCGGCCTGCAGAACTACTGTGAGATGAAACTTGAGTTCCCAAAGTTTAGGTGAGTTCACCCAAGTCTCCATTACAGCTTCTGTTCACCAGGCCTACAGGCTTGAATGGAAGGAAGCAGCTCCTCCTTTGTGCCTAGGCCTCTTCAGCTGGAATCCATGCAGCCCCTTCCTCTTGCGCTGGGGTCCTGTTCCGCAGCTAGCTCCTCACGAGCCCCACACACGCATAATGCAACCCTGCTGCACAATGCCTCAGTTAAGGGAAAGCAGCCTCCTGTCTGCTCCTGGCTCAGCTTCTCCCTTTACACAGAGCACATGGGCTCTTCTCAATGCAGCCGCCCTGGCTGCTGCTCTTGGGCATCTGGTCTGACCCAGCAGGGAGTCTTGTGGCGGATGGTCACAGTAGGGTTACCAGCTGTCCAGCAAAAGGAGGACATGTGCTTCTTCCAGCAGGAACTCTAAAAATAGGTGACTTTGTGTGGCTTTTTACTTCTGATGAGTAGATGATTTTTTTAAGTGCCCAACACAGGGCTTCAACCCCTTATCCTGAGGTTAAGAGTCTACTACACACATGGAGAAGAAAGAACAGCGTGCAGAAAAAGCAAAGGGGAGTGGAGCACAGTTTCCCCTTATTCCTAGAGGCTTTTCTAACAGCTTCCTGGCTCAGTTGGTAGAACAGCAAACTTTTAATCTCAGGGTGCCAGGTGCTTTGATTTTTCAGCCTGTTGCTCTCTACAAAAGGGGTAAATTGGGGGGGGGGGAGATACAGCAATACTAATAAAATGAAGGAGAATAATGTGTACTGTGAATAAAATTACTAACAGGGCCCAATTAAGTAAAACAAAAGGCACATTTGAACTGGCTAGAAACAATTTAGGACAATTTTTTTTAAATTGTAAAATGGGCTGCTGTGGGAAAATGAAAAATAAGGGGCAAACTTAACTGCCTTTTTTTAAAAAACTTTTTAAGGTGCTTTTCAAGTTTATATTTGCAAATTTAGTTTAACCTGTTTTAGTCTCATGCATATTAATGAAAGGGTCATGAAAAGCTTTCATTTATTAAAAAAGCCAGTTTTCAGTAAAAGACATCATTTTGGTAATTTTTTTTATTTTAAAATAATTTAAACACATGACTGCAGTTTTAATGTGCATTGATTACTCATTACCTGTTTTCCATGACATGATACGGTAATGACAATTATACTAATAGTGCATTTTCTCCCTATGTCCTCTGCTGTCCTCCCTCTCCTGCTTTTCTGTCCACCGTTGCCTGCTTTGGGAACGTGTAACCCTAGCTCAAAGCACCCATCCCCAGTTCAAGAGGCTTCTGGATATAGGGAGCGGAATAAGCCCAGCAGTGCTGCCCCAGCCCCAGCCCCAGCCCCAACCCCAACAGATCTCTTAAAGGGCCAGCTCTCAGAACAGGGGTTACGTTTGTGGCTGGTCTCCCCAGATGCAGAACTCATGCGCGGATGTGTTCTGTAACAGGGCTTGACTTCTGCTCCCATCTAAATTTGCTTTCTGTTGTCAGGGCCTAGGCCTTGTCCCAAGCCTTTTATGTCAGGCTGCCTGGTGGCTCTTCCTACTATGCTGGGGCCACTCCCAGCTCTGGGCTGGGCCTCTCAGCTGCTAGACCCAGGCTTCCCAACCCTTTTAAGGCTGGGATCCCTTTGTAGTTAATAAATAAAATTGTGCCGCCCCCCCCCCCCCCCATGAGAGTGGTGGTGGCTCCATGCAAGGTGGAATCAGGCCCATGCAGGGCAGAATTAGGCCCACACTGCTCTACTCCCAATTCTCAGAGCAGAATTGGGCCATGGCCCTCTCCCCCAGCCCAGGAGCTGCCATGGCAATGGCCCCCTCCCCTGCGTGAGGAGCTGGAAGCAGCCCTGGCCCCCTGCCCCCCCATGTTCCCTGCCTGCCAGCCTGTTCTTTGCCACCCGCCAGGCTGCGCTTCCTGCGCAGGCAAGGTGGGAGTTTTCAAAACTCTCTGCCTGAGGGAACCGGAAGCCTGGGTCTCCATGGGAACTGGAGACCCCAGTGGTGTCCGGTCCCAGCTCCCAGCCTGTCCATGGACCCCCCCCCCCGGAGCCACGCTGTGTCCCACCAGGGGGCTGCAGACCACATGTTGGGAACTTCTGTGCTAGACCATGAGCCCAGAGGCAGGGTCAGCTGTTGGGGGGGGGGGGGGGGAGACGGACCTCCTGGAGCTGACATGCTCACTGGTGCCTTGCTGCAGGCAGAAGATCCTGAAGGAGAAGGCGGTGCCCATGATCGAAGGCTACATGTTTGAGGAGCATGAGTTGATCCGGCTGGCAGCTACCGAGTGCATGTGCAACATGGCCATGAGCAAAGAGGTGAGCGGCGGGTGGGGACAGGCCTCGGTCTGCATGCCAGCAGGACACTCAGCGGTCTCACTCTGCTTGCAGGTGCAGGAACTCTTCTTGGCTGAGGGCAGTGACCGCCTGAAGCTGTTGGTGCTGTACAGCGGGGAGGATGATGAGAAGCTACGACAAGCAGCCTCTGGCACATTGGCCATGCTGACTTCGCTGCTGCCCCCCATCTGCAGAAAGATCACCCAAGTGGTGAGGATGCCCTTGCTTTCTGCCTGCCTCCCCAGCTGCTACCCCGGCTGTCATGCATTGTACTCTGACCCCCCAAGGGATTGAGGGCTGCCTCTTCTTCTGAAATGTCCCTGCAGGCCTTTACTCCTTGGCCTGCTGCTCTAAGCTGACAGGTGCCACAAGCTGTCACAGAGCCAGCAGCAGGGTCCACCCCTGAGACAACTGTGTCTGGGAGAGGGGGGCAGGTAATCTGGGCTCTTAGTGTGAAATCTCAGTCTCTTGTGACCTGGCTGGGGGGTACTGGTGGGTCGATCCAGTCCTGGGGCCTCCTGACTGGGCCTGCAGGGGGGACCAGGGCAGCTGGGAGGTGCTGTAGGGGCACCCAGTCTGTGTGCACGACAGAGCACACAGCGTGGCAGCCAGCTCCTGGGTCTGCCTAAATGGCAGGGACTTGGCGTCTTATGGGGAGCTCACAAGCCGGGGGGGGGGGGGGGGGGCCAGCTGCTGTCGCCGAGCAAGCAGCGCTGCTGCCTCAAGCCTAGATTCTTGGAGCCAGGGCTTAGGGGGTGGTAGAGAAGAGTCTCCCCCTCCTTGCTGGTCTTCATCCCTAGTGGGGGGTTTGGGGCCCTGTGCCAAGCCATCCGTATCTCCTTACAGACAGTGCACTGGCTGGAGATCCTGCAGGCCCTGCTGCTGAGCCCCAACCTCGAGCTGCAGCACCGTGGTGCTGTGATTGTGCTGAACATGGTGGCGGCAGAGCGGGAGCTGGCAGTCCAGCTCATGGAGAGCGAGATGCTGGAGATCCTGTCTGTGCTTGCCAAGGAGGAGCGTGACAAGCCACGTGTGGCCCAGGCGGCGAACGAGTGCCTGGCACAGGCTGTGGCCTATGGGCTGATCAAACCCACGGGGGCTGGAGAGTGACAGGCCTCCTGTGGGGGCAGAGGTGGCTGCCTCCGTCCCTGGGTGCATGCACGGGGCACCTGCTGCTAGGGAGAGACACACTGCATGGGGGCTAGGGCCAGGGGCTGCTTGGTGGAAATGGCGGCTGAGCCCCTCAGCCAGGGCTAACTTTGTCTTAACAATAGTGTGGAAGTGGGGGGGGGTCTCTGCTCTCAACCCTGCCTTTCTTTAGGCCAGCCTGAGCTGCTAGGCACCTCACTGCTTCTGCTGAGGGGGGCGGGGCCTTGCTGGGCCCTGGGCTCGTCTGTGGGGCCTGAGCCCCCCGCTGGGCCTGTGTCTGGGGTTACGGGGGGGGGGGGGCTGCCAAGGGGCCGTGCCCTGCACGTGTCTTAACAGCCCCGCGTGGAGCTGTGCTCACTGCTGGGGCCTGGGGCCCTTTCCACGTGGTTTCTTGGGGGGGGGGGGCTGCTGCCGGGGGCCTCTTCTGGCTAAAGCCACAGCTGGGGGAGCGATGCGGGGCGGGGGCTGCACAGCTGGGGCCACGCCCGCTCCTGGCCCAGGCTGGAGGGCGGCGGGGTCTTATTCCGGCGTCCCTCGGGCGGGTTCCCCGTATCGTGTCGGGCTAATGAAACACCCAAGACGGATCCACAACCCGCCTCCTGCGCTGTCATTGGCTGTGCGCCGCGGGGGGGCGGAGCAGTGTGGCCCCGCCCAACCTCAGTTTCCCCCACCGGCCGCAGGGGCGGGGGCACGTGACCAGAAAGCCCCCCCCCCCCGGGGGGGGGCTGCGGCGGCTCGATGGCGGGGTCGGGCCCGGGGCCCCGGCGCGGCTGGTTTGTTTGCGGCTTCGGGGGCTCGGCGGAGCCGGCGGCCGGCGGGGTGCGGCACGTGGAGCCGGAGCGGGGCGGGATCGTGGCGGTGCGTCCGGCCTGGAGCTACACGGGGCTGGTGACGGGTGAGGCCGGGGCCGGGGCCGGGGCCGGGAGGGCTCCGGGCTCCGGCGGCCGGGCACTGACCCCGCTCTCCCCGCAGGGCGCGGCCGGCTGGTGCTGCGGGGGCGGCTCTCGGGGCGCCTGGCCGGGCGCTGCGGGGACCTGCTGCCCTCCGAGACCCACCTGCTGCTGCGGCGCGGGGCGGCGCTGGAGGCCTGGCCGCGGGCCGGGGCGCTGGGCGCGGGGCTGCGGGGGGCGCCGGCCTGGCGGCGGCGGCTGGACCCGGAGGCGGGCGGGCCGCTGCCCCTGGCCCCGGGCGGCTACGTGATCCCGCGGCCGCCCTTCCTGCAGCCGCTGCCCCCGGCGCTGCGGGCCCGGAAGCTGGTGCTGGGCCACGAGCACGCGGCGCTGCTGGGCCCCGCCGGGACCGTCTACACCTGGGGCTCCGGCAGGTGCGTGGGGACGGGGCTGGGTCCGGGTTGCGGGGCCACGTGCGGGCGCCGGGCAGAGCTTGACGCGGGGTGAGGTGAGCCCCGGGGGGGCCGGGCTTCCTTTGCTGCCCCGCTGCCCGCTCGGCCTTCGTCCACGTGTCACCTGTGCCTTGCAGGCACGGGCAGCTGGGGCATGGGGGGCTGGAGGCGGCGGCGGAGCCCCGGCTCGTGGAGGCCTTGCACGGGGTGCCCATGGGGGACGTGGCGGCCGGAGGCTGGCATACCGGCAGTGTCAGCGGTAAGGGGCGGTGAGCCTGGCGGGGTTGGAGGAGGGAGCTAGGTGCCAGGGGATGCTTGAGGGAGGGGGTCTGGCCCGGGTGCGGGTGCCTGTCCCACCTCCACTAGGTGAGGAGTGGGGCCCTAACGCCTGGGGGCCGTGCCCGAGTGTGGAGGGTGAAGGGGGGGGGGAATCCGCGGCTGCCCTACTGCTCCCCCCAGAGACTGGCCTGGCCGCTCTGCACAACACACCTTGGGCCTAGTCTCCTTCTCTGGTGCAGATTGCATCCCTCTTTCAGAGGCAGGTGATCTCTATGTCTGGGGCTGGAATGAATCAGGGCAGCTGGCCTTGCCTTCCAGATCGCTGAGTGGAAAACTACCACCCCCCACCTCCCCCCAGGAGGCCACTGAGGCAGGTGAGGAACTGGGCTGTGCCATACTTTGAAGGTGGGGCAGGCTCCGAGGCAGGGTCCAGCTTGCTGCACTTAGGACAGGGATGTCAAACACGCAGGCTGCAGGCCCAACCTCTTCCAGCCTGCCCCAAAGCCTGTGGTGGGCCCACACTGTCCCAACAGAGGAAGTGTATGGTCTCACCTCTCTGTCTTGCTGTGAGCACCAGGGCTCATAGCATCCTGCAGTGCAGGGGATACCAGGGTGGTGCTGTGTGACTTCACTCTCGCTGCAGCAGAGTGACAGTGCAGAGCAGTTTCACACAGTTCCCTCCAGTCCCTCCCCAACATTTCAGTTCAGGGAACAGAGCCTTGGGGATAACATAACTCCTCTTCAGCAGGGTGCTTCTGGCCCAAAGCTTGCACTGGGGAGGAGGGAGGTCCCCAACCCCAACCATGAATCACTCTGTCAGAACTTTCACCCAAGCTGGGTTTTGAATCCATATTCTAGGTGAGACTGGGCTGAAATCAGTCAATCAAGGGGCTGTAGAAACCACTGACTTCATTGCAATCCAGGCCTTCCCTGCTTTGCTGGATCTACCAGGCAGCGTAGAGGTCAGCACAGTCAGCTGTGGCTCCCGGCACACTGCTGCCGTGACACGTAAGTGGAGGCTGGTACCAGGGCTCAGAGGCAGGGCCACTGCACATCCTAGCAGATCTGTGGCAGGAGGCTGAGGCCACGCCGGTGTTCTGCTTGCACTGAGACGCATGAAGAGGTAGGTGCCCCAGGTTGAGGGGTAGGGCAGTGTAGGCCACTTGCATCATATGAACACCACTGCCCTCCAGGGCAGTTCTACCACCCCTCCCTGTAGTCAAAGGCAGTGCATAAAGCCAGACAATCAGCAGCCCACACCCCCAGGGAAAAAGTGAACACAGCCCTCATCTCTTTGTCCTCTCCCACACTTGCTGGCCCCTGGTACTGCAGCCCAAGAAAGCTCCCCTTGTTGGCCAGGGTAAGGACAGCTAGGAGGTAGACTCTCTCCCTTCCCCTTCCACTGACTTTTGCTCTCTGCTTCCAGGGAATGGGGAGCTGTACACCTGGGGCTGGGGTAAGTGAAGTTTTTGCTTTGCCTAGCTGAGGGATGATGCTGGCAGCTGGCACTGTGGGAGCAAAGGTTAAGGGGAGCCGAGTGCCGCAGCTGCACTTAATGACTCCCTCCTTCTCCCCAGGTAAATATGGACAGCTTGGCCACACTGACACAGCCAGCTCAGACCAGCCCCGCCTAGTCAGCTACTTCCCAGCCCATGGGCTCACCGTAGAGGATGTGGTGTGTGGCCCATGGAACACGTATATCTGCGCAGTGGAAAAATGAGCACAGCTCACAGAGCAGAGAGCACCTGCCCGGCCTGGGGCAATGGGTAGTGAGCTGTGAAGAGAGAAAGCCCTACCACCACTCATATCTAACTCACGTTGGGCCTGGATGTGACTCTGTGCAGCATTGGCAGGTTAAAACATTCCAGCCAGAGAAACCTACAATTCCACTTTTTCTTTTAAAAAAAATCTTGCTGCTGGTTCTTCCTCACTCCTCTAACCACGGCCAGCTGCTGGCCTGGACTCACTCTGAGGGCTGGCCTCATCACTGTCCCATCTAATCCACTTTGCAAACCGCCATCCTGTAAAGCATTTTCTGGAGGGCATAGCTGAGGGGTGGGCACACACCAAAGGCCACAGCTGCCAGAGCAGAGGGATGGGGCTTGTAAAAATCAACATTGTATTTAGAAAAATAAAGGGAGTAAAAAAATACCAGTGCCCTTGTGCTACAGCCCCGGGGTGGCCATCTTCTGGCCCAGACACTGCTAGGTCCAGGGGTAGGAGAGGTGTGGAACCGGGGGGGGGGGGGCAGTAGCCACATGCCAGACAGCAGGCAGGCTGTATCCACCCCTAGGATAGCTCCTCCTTAGTGCTGGACTGGGCCTGCATTCCTGCAAGGAAAAGTTGGGTGGGCTGCCCTAAAGAGATTCCACACATGCACAGCCTCCGTGAAGACGATCTGAAATATATTTCCTCCACCAGTGACCGTTACATGTAACAACAACACGCACAACAAATTTGTTCCACGCTGTTCCCAACATGCCCAGTACTAGAGCTGCTCTTCCCACAAGTCGCTGGGCACTCTGGGCTAGTTCCTTCCCCCTCCATACTCACCCATCTGGCCAGGGTTAAGAGAGACCCTACAAGCAAATGCCTGGGGGGTGGTTAGAGAGCAGCTTCCTGCAGTCACCTACTACTCCTGTTGAAATTGTGTCCAGAGTTGCCTAGGAAGCAGCAGCCCCTGCTAGCTAGGAGCAGCTTGTTTCCAGCCAACAGTACAGAGCAGGGTCCCCACACAAGGGACAGCATGGAGAATAAATAAAGCTGGGGGCGAGTAGTGATAGCAAAGGTGCACATCAGTTCATGATTGGGGACAGGACCACTATTTACAGAGCCTCCCTCCTTGAGGTGCAAACAGGCAGCACCACAGGGAGAAGAGGGAAGCGGAAGCACTAACTCCTGCCTGTGCAGCAGGGTGGAAAGTGGCTGGGACATGGATTAATCAGGCAATGGCTTGGGGGAGGTTATGCTAGCACATAGCCCCTAATCTCAAGAACCCACTAGGCTGGGTTCCACCCCCAGTCAGAGTGACTAGACAGCCTTGGCATGGAAATCCACAGCTACCCCCCTTCCCCCCCAGTTGTGTGTCAACAGGAGGGCTGCTGCCCTTGATAAAACTACCACTTCTTGCAAGGCTGGACTGCCTACACAACAGGGCCTTCAAAATACAGTAGGGCCATCAGGCAGGAGGACCAAGCTCCCAAGTCTCCCTGAAGTAGCCTGGCCACGAGTCTAGGCTCACAGGAAGGCAGTGCTGCAGCTAGACTTGCAGCTGAGGTGGGCTGGATGCTCTATTAATCCTCCCCCCAAGCACCAGCCCAGCAGGACTGTTACACTCTCAGGGCAGGTGGGCTGCACCCCTGAACTGCTCAGCAAGGCCCTGCCACAGGAGCAGAACCAGGCTGCGAGCAGAGGCTGCCCAGTAGGGGTAGGCCCCAGCCAGCCCCAGGAGGAGGAGTTGCTGCAGGTGAAGAAGGAAGGCAGTATGGCACCAGCACCTCAGATCAGCCCCACCTGAGCCATGAAGAATTAACCCCTAGGGCTAGGGGTAAGAAAGCCATGCAGAAGCTGGCAGGGATGGGACAGCTGAGGAGATATGCCACGGGAAGCTCTGGATGCCCCCACCCCCAAGAAATAGCAGGAGGCTAGGCCATGCATCAAGGAGATCCCTGTGCCAAGTGTAGTGTCTGAAGAGCAGCTCTGCCCAGCCCTTGACATTGCATTAACATAAAACCTGCATGTAGCACTAGTAAAAACAATTAAAAAGGCTCCCTTCCCCCATTGCTCAGCCCCTTGGGTCAGTGGTGTCTGCAGGGCAGAGCTGCACCTAGGACCTGGCTAAAAATCCGACCTGGGGCGTGTGCAGTCGCAGCCAAAGAGATGCACTTGGGTGCTGCCGGAGCAGCTGCATAGCTACAGATCAGAACAGCTGGAGCCTTCTGGCAGCAGCCGCTGCTCAGCAGTGGATGTTGGTGGTTGTGGAGTTCAGGACCCGGGAACTGGTGTCAGATCTGGAAGCCTTTGAAAGTTCGCGCTGTAAGAAAGAAGATGGGAATGAAGTGATGGCACAAGGGGCAACATGCAGTGCAAAGTCACAGAGCCAGGGGAGCCCTCTCCACCAGCCCAGGGGGTCATGAGGGGCTCCACTCAACTGCACAGCTAGATCTTGGTGAGACAAGCTGGCTGCATCGGCAGCGTGTGCTTCCCTGACCCAGCCAGCCTGCGCTCATGCCAGGGGAGTGTGCAACAGCCTGCACACAAGCAGCCAAGAAGAGTGTGAAGCCTCTTGCCCCCAACAGGCCATGCCAAGCTAGAGCAGTGCCAGGTTAGTATGCCAAAGAGGGGGATTCTGTGCAGTGTGTGTGTTCTGCCCAGATCATCATTTTGCCCTGCAGACTGGGGGCTCCAGAGCAGCTGACCACTCCACAAAGACCAGCTTGCACAGAGGACACTGTCCCCATGGGTTCCTGATGGCTGCAGTTCCCAGCATGGCCTGCAAGGAACTCCACGCGCCAGGTCTGACTCTCCCTCTGACTCAATGGGGGAGTGGTACCGATGTGCAGGCCCATGGCTGAGCTCTAGTGGGGGTTGCAAGTATCTGGACCGCAGGGGCCCTAAGCAGCCCCCTCCAGCACCCACAACTGTACCCCCCCATCCAGCAATTTCTAATGGAGACCCCTGTGGGGATGGGAAGGGCAGATCAGAAAAATAGGACTCTACAGCCTGAAGCGGCAGAGCTTTCCCAATACGTATCTTGCTGGTGTGTATGACACACCTAAACTGAAGCACCCAAGAAACAACAGGAAAACAGGAACAGGGCTGTCATAGGGATTCCTCAAGCTCTGTATTTGTGTGGGGGTCTGGTTGCCTGTATTACCAGACAGACTTGCTGGCCAGGGTTTTGATACAACTCACCAAAATATGGAAGTTGGCATGTTAAATGGCTGTTTTGACAAAGTCCTGAGCAGGACATTTCACATTTGGCACAGAATTCCCCCCCTCCCAGGAGCAGATGGCAGGACTCCCTAGCTGAACCTGTCCCCAAGGAAATCAGCTGATGTATAACAAGCAGCTGCAGGCCAGGGGCCATGAGGAAGGAAGCACTAGGATTTGGGTCAGGCCACACATCTGGAAAGCGAGCTGCTTTGTGAGCAGGCAGTGCAGGGAGGAGTTAGGGGGGAAAATCCTAGTTGAATTCCAGGAGGTGGGTGGGCACAAACCCCATTGCAAATGCCCCTCCCCCAGTCTAAGAAGCAGAGTTAACAGGCCCAGATTCAGCAAATTTCTTAGGAGAACAAATGGGGATGGATGTGGGGGCTCAAAGGCAGGGAACTGGAAGGGGACGGTGAGCCGAGAACCCCAGACAGCACCCACTGCTCCCAAAAGGGGTCTAGGGAGCCAGTGCTTCTGCCAGGGCTGTTTTCTACTGGGTCAGTGGTCTGGGGATGGAGCCTGCCCCAACCCCACTTGCTTCTCCCTTGGATTGGAGATTTTGTTGGGGGGAGGGGGGATGAGGCACTGACTGGCCAACTACTGCTCAGGCTGCTACAGTCTTGTCCAATCCAAAAGGCTCAGGTGGGGCCTTGAAGACAAGAGGCAAAGAGTGCGAAGCAGGTGGCAGTATCAGGCCTGCAGCAGGCCCGCTCAGGTTCCCCACGCATTGCTACAGACAGTAGCAAAGATCAATTGTGGGTGGGAGGCTGCAGCCCTACACAGGAGCTCAGGAGACTGCATCCAGAGCCAGGCTCTGCACCGCGTCCTGAGACACTTCAGATAAGCAGCAACTGTGCCGCCATTCTCCCTCACATACAAAGAGCCAGGCAAGGGAAGTCCTGGGTAGAGATCAGAGAGTGGAGGAGGAGAGAGCATTCAGATCCTGGTGCATGTGTGCATAAAGGCCCATTCGGGTCCCTCAGCCAGAAATAGAAGAGAGGTGTTACCAGAACCATGCCAAATGGCATGCTCAAGCCTTCTTAGCTAGTCACTCGAGTCAGATCCCAGGATGGCTCCCCTGAGGGCCGGAAGGTGAGCACAGAACATAGGCAGAGGTGGGGCTTGCTGTGCCTTGTGGTGTACACCGGGATCCCCTCCCTGACTGTGCTGCCCGGATCAGACTGTGTTTAGAAGAGGTGAATTACCGCAAACTCAGAATAGGTGCTGGCAACAGAGTTAATGCCGTGGTTACGCTGGGCAGGGGCTGTGGGGGTGCACCCACCGCTCAGGGCGGTTCCGTTCAGCTGGGATAGGTTCTCCTTATTCCGTTCGGCATATCCCATGAATGGGGGCTTCCTGGCCGTGCGACTGGGGGTCCGAGCAGGCTGGCCGAGCTAGAGGGAAAGAAGCAGAGCTGCTTAGGACAGACGCAACTAGAGCATGACAAGTACAGTGGTGCTGGCTGAGTTTCCCTTCCTGCAGCAACACACCTGAGGAATCCCCTCCACGCTGGAGCCCTGCTTTGAGTCATGCCTTTTCCAGCTTGGGGCAACCCCGGCTGGTGCCAAGGCAGAGGCCAGCATGCCTAGTCTGAGTGAAGGCATCAGGGAGCAGCTACCAAACAGTGTGGAGAGATGAATATGGACCATTAGGTCCGAAAGCCACTGGCTCTTCTACACTGCCTGAAACAGTGTCCTGAACACGCACATGCAGTGGGCCCTGCAGCTTTACTTGTTGCACTGGCAACTTGCCAGTGACCCTTCCCCTAGTGGGAGCAGCATGGAGCTTGCCGCTCAGTGGGGAAGGGACTCCAGCTCTGTATGTACACTGTGGGGAGCGACAGCCTCTGAGGGAACCAGAGCTGCAGGTGGGAGAAGCTATTCTGTGTCTGCCTTCTGTCCCCCCCAAGCTCACAGGCCCTTTGCCCTGCCATTAACCCTCTCCCGTGGGCTGCGTGAAGAGCAGAGCTCCTGGGGCACGGCCCTTGAGTGGGCTAAAAGCAGCAGCACTTGCCTTGCCTCCAGAGGGTGGTGGGCGGGACACTGGGGAGTGGAAGAGCGTTCCCCCAAAGGCAGAGCGGATTGTGCTGTTGGGAGTGGCACTGGAAGTTGCATTGAGCTGAAGGCAAAGCAGAAGAGATTGGTGCCAGAGGCCTGGGAACCAGCCATATCCTGTAGCAGGAACCAGGCAGGGAAGCCCTTGAGCAGGTTCCCTTCTAGTGACTATTTCCCACATGATACCCAGGGCGACAGCCATCAGAGAACACCCCCATACTGAGCCCTCAAGCGCAGTTGCTCCTGCAGGCAGGGGGGGGCTCAGAGAGCTATCTGGCAGCCATCAGTGAGCTCCCGTTCCCCTGGCATTCCCAAGGGCCAACACCAGCAGGACTCTGCCGTGTGCTGTGCCAGAAGGGCCATGGCTCTGCTGATGGCACCCACTGATTGCCAGCACTCTTTTACTCCCCCATGGAGACTCCTTTGAGGAACAGCAGGCTTGGCACCTAGCAGCCGAAACCCACTGCTTTGCTGGCAGCATATCCCGCTTACCTTCCTCACTTTGCCAGGCGTGTTGGCTCCTAAAACCCGGCGCTTGGTGGGCGTCTTTGGGGCACTGCCGTACAGCATCTCCTCCTCAATCTGACGACTCTTCTTCAGTTGCTAGAGAGAGAGCTGGGTGAGAACCTGCCAGAGATGTGTGCATCACCCCCAGCCCTAGCCAGTCAGACAAGGTGCCTGCACCAAGTGTTTGACACCTAGACCCCAGCAATGCGTGACCATCCGCCAGCGAGGGGAAGCACTGAGCAAGCCCCTCACCCCTGCTTGCTGGAGGACAGATGCCAGGCACAGGCACCTGACAGCACAGCTACAAATTAGGGTGGGAGGAGGGCAGTACATGCTACCCCAGTAAAAAGCAGTGCAGAGCCAATGCTCCTCACAGCTGAGCTCAGGGGACAGTGCAGAAGGGGCCAGGTATCCACTGGGTCACCCCTTTTTGCCATTATAAAAGCCACAATCTTGTGGGTTCTCAGGGACACCCTAAAACTGGTGAAGCCTGCCAGATAGGTAAACCCAATGACAGAGGTGGTGAAGTACAGCGGAAGTGGCCAACTCTCTCCCTACAGGAAAGCAGCCTCACCAGCGCCCATAAGGGAGATTTACCAGTCAGCATTCAGTAAGAGCAGAGACTAAGCTAGGCCCCATTCAGCTTTACACTCACCCGTTCCTGCTTTTCCTTCTCTTTCTCCAGCCGATGCAGCTGCCACTGCTCACCCACATAGTCCATGAACTGCTGCCCATTCACCAGGAAGGGCTCCTTGTGCTCATGCTCCCAGGCCTCAATCCGAACTTTCAGCTCCTCCTCCAGCTAGGCCCAGAGAGACAGTGAGCGATGGCAACAGAGTGGGTCAGCCTGCCCTGACCCCGGCAGGCCATCCATCCACCCTGGCACAGCCCAAAGCCATGTCTGTCCAGCAGACTGTGTGACCCTGCCTGGCCAGACCACCCAAAGAGCCCTGCTTTCCCATTGCTCACCAAGCCCCAGGGCTGGGAGCCTCGGTGACAGCCTGCCACACCCACTCCTGCCTTCCCATAACCCCGGGGACCAGGTCAGGCCGTGCAGATCAGCATGTACCTTGGGGAGAGTCTTCTGCAGTTTTGCTCGTTGCTTCTCTTCCTTCAGGAGGTTGCCCCCTCGATTAGCAAAGCGACTGGGGTCCGTTGCTTTTCTCTAGTGTACAGAAGGTCATTTATGAGAGAACCGGACAGACACGTCACACCCTGACATGCCCACAGCTGCTCCAGCCCTGGGGATACAAATCCCCCCCCCCCCCCCCAGTGATCCATCTGCCAGGCTGTTCTCCAGTGATATCCCAGCCCCACCCCAGCCATGCTGCCCACTTGGGCACAATTTACAAGAGTGGCCCGCCCCCCAGTGCTAGATGGAAGGTCTTTGTGCTTGGGCCCACAAAGCGGTCTGCAGTGGGTGCTCCCTGAAAGGATGGTACCTCCAGCTCCAGGAAAAGCCTCCAGTTTTCCTCCCATTTCTGAACAGCCTCAAAGAGTTCTTTGTGCATCTCATAATAATGCTTCAAGCGCTGCACCTCAGCATCATGGAGCTGCAACAGGGCTTCAGTGCAATCCTCTGGGAAAGGATGGAGGACAGAGTCACAAGGCATCCCCCAACTCAAAGCAATGGCGCAGTAGCAGGCTTCACCTGAGCACACCCTGCACACCTCTGGCTGGCCTTCTGCACAGCTCCCCAGGGGGCAGTCAGCTAGCCCAGGCCCCATCCCAGAACACCATACGCACCGTCGTAGTAAGGCACAAAGGCTTGTCTCTGCTCCTTGCCATAAAAGCATTTGTCCCAGTAAGTGGCCAGCTCTGCTCGGATTGCTTCAATCACTATCTTCACGTTCTGCAGCTTCAGCTCCTCCAGACGGTCCACCTCCAACTGCAGCTAGAGACCAGAACAGACCAGCAAAGCCTTGGGTGTCAGGGCACAGTGTGCAGGGATGGGGATCCAGCCCAACCCATCCTAGAACAAAAGCCCTCATGCCCTAGTGCTGATGATTTGTGGCCAGTGCTCGAAGACGAGTCTTGTGCCCCTTGCTTTGTGCTGTGGGGCAGACCCCCACGGCTCACACTCTGTAAAGCCCAGAAGCAGCCTGAAGGTTTCCTTACAGCTTTCCTGGTTTTGGCTTTGGAGCCGGTCATGTACGTGGCAAAGGCTTCTCTCTCCACTGCAGGGACTTGCAGCCTGTCCCACAGTGCCACGATCCTGGAGCGCAGCTCATCGCACACCGCTTCGTTCAGAGCTCTCCGAGACTCCAGCTAGAACATAGAAGACCCAGTGTCAGCATTCTGCAGACCCCAGCCCAGGATGTGCAGTGCCTTCCAGAAAGCAGAGCAGCTCACTCGTGTTCAAGGGCGACTCAGAGAGGGACCCCTGAACACACACATACACGCACACACACCCCCACCCACCCCTGCAAAGGGCCCCCACACCCCTTCAACCATCCTCACGACAAGTCTTCTCCACCAGTGCCAGGACCCTGGTACTGGATCCACAGCTTTAGGAATCTCCCTGCAGACTTCCCACCACCCTGCTCCTTACCTGCTGCAGCAGGTCTTTAAGGGCAGCAATGTTGTCCATGGACAAGCAGAAGGCATCCTCTTCTTCACACACCACATCCCGCTCAAAGCTGGTGTCAGGGACGTGATCCAGCTCTTCCATGCACAGCACAATCTGCTGCTTGGTGCTGACAAACTCCTCTCTCCTGCGCCCCTACAGGTGCAAAAAAAACCAAAACACAAACACAAAAAAAAAACCAAAAACCTGCGTTAGAGGTGAGGAAGCCCAAGCCATACAGATTTCTCTAGTGTTCTTGCACACGGACCTTCTCAGCAGTCAGTGCAGCCAGGTGGCGTCGGAAGCGGTCGAGCTCCTCCAGACTGGGTACAGCGTTGCTGTCGATGCTGTAGGGGGGCACGCAGAGAAGGTCACACAAGTCTTGGTCTCGCTCTTGCAGCGTTTTCAGCTCCTGCTTTCTCTCTCTCTTCTGCTTTAGCATCACCTCCAGGCGGGTGCGCAAGTCCTTCTCCAGCTGCAGTATTGTGCTCTCCTCCTCCTGGGAGAGCAAGAGGCATGGGTGGCTCAGTTTCTGACTGGCAGGCCAGAAAAAAGGCCTTGATCCTAGGGGGCTGGATTGGGGGGACCATTATTTCACAGCAATGTGTAAAAGTTACAGCAATTCATAGGAGATAGGCCATGTCAGGCACTGTTGGAGAGGCTGTAATTGGCTCAGGAGGATATTCGTACTGTACGTTATAAATATATAGCACATCAGTTCCTCAACTTGGGCTGTTTCTGGGCAACGCCCCAGGCAGGGTGGCTGCAGAACTGGCCTGCTTAATGGCCCATGCAGGGTCTGGGAACTCCCAGGCACAATGATCCCAAGGATATAAGCCAGGGCTACAGGTGACAGGTCACCAGGATTGCAAGAACATGCCCCATTGGACAGGGCAGGGCACTGGCTCTCACTCTGAGGTTTTCTAGGCCACATGCTGAGGGCTTGTGTTTGAAACAAGCCCCATAGGAATCCACTATAAATTGCAGCTGCACCACAGCATCCACATCTTCATCCTCCCTTCCTATCTTGGCTCAATGCTTCCAACTGAGGCTGTGAAACAAACACCAAGATCCAGCTAGGCACTGGAGATACACCAGGAGGATTGTGTAAACCCCACAGCTCTACTGAAAATCTAATAGATACAGACTTTCAAATCATTTGCAGGTGTCTGATTGCTTTAATCATATAACACTACTCCCCTTGTTCATGTCTTTACTTGCATAATAAATAACCCTTGAGTCCAGTTACTAAAGGACTGGCTGGCAGCTTGGCATTTTGGGCGAGATCCAGACCTATAATGTTCCTAGTTCCAAATGGTAGCCATGTTAGTTTAGTTCAGCATAACAAACAGAGTCCCATGGCACTTTTAAAGACTAAACAGATGTATTTATCGCATGTGCTTTTGTGGGAGAAAATCCCACTTTGTCAGATCCTTGGAGGTGGGGAACCCATTCCATTCAGCGAGTTCCCCATCTCCAAGCATCTGACAAAGTGGTCTTTTCTACCATGAAAGCTCATGCAATAAACAAACATGTTAATCTTTAAAAGTGCCACCAGACCCCTTGTTCATTATAATGATCCTGTATGTGTCAGTCTCCTTGGGTCAGGAGAACCTTCTGGTAAAGCATATGGAGTTGTAACAACACATCTCTTTACTGGACCTAGTGGCTGACTGGGAGCCAGAGACTGAAATGCAGTGAAGGTGGCTGTATGTTTCTTGTCATTGCTTCCTGATGGACAGTGTGGGGATCCAGAACATGGTTTGTTGCTGGTTAGCAAGTCTGACTTGAGAATCACCCATCAGGGCTGGAAAAATCTGCTCTCCTTTTGCAGCTTGTCCCCACCTTGGCATTTTCAGGTGGTCCACCCTAGGCACAGACAAGTTATGAGCTCAATTCCAAGCTTGCCAGCCAACTGTACTTCCTTAGATGAAGAGGATCGACTGGCAGGAGCCAGGTCTGCAGCATAAGCCTGTGCCCCTCCACACAACCCACAAGACCACCATGGGGATCCAAGGCTCTGTGGTCCCTAGGACTCATGGTCAGGCTTTCAGGAGGCAGACTGGTGAAGGGAGCCAGTTTCTCCTGTGAGCCGGGCTCATGCATGACGTACCTGGGGGCACACTATGTCAGTAGAAGACAATGTTTCCAGACTGGCTGTAATCTCAGGGGCTCACCTCAAATGGTTCAAGCTGCAGCTCCTTGCAGAGCGTGTCCAGCTCCTTGCGACACACTGCAATGCTCTTCAGCAGACGCTCCTTCAGGTTCTCCTCCTCAGCCACCATCATGTCCAGCAGCCCCTGAGCAAAGAAAGAGTCAGCGTTGGCCAGGGAGAGGAAGATGCCCTAGGAGTGCTGTAGAGGAGTGCATCACTCTGCCCTGGTATTAGGAGGTTGGGAGCAGAGAACACTTACGCCTCCGAAAGAGGAATACTGAAGAGAAGCGGCTGGGCAGATCACAGTACCCACTGCATGGCTTTGGGCGAGACATTTTACTCCCCTCGCCCATGGTACTGGGCTCATGAGGCCCAAAAAGGCAATGCCTTGGCAGCAAGACCCCCTAACCTCTGTACCCTGGTGAGGCCGAGTGGGAAATACTGGCATCTCCACTAGAGCGGTGAGATGATAGCTGCAGTTTGGCAGGGAGGGGTGCCTCAGGGGACAAGAGACAGGGTGTTTAGTCTACATGGCTCTGACAAGGCATCAAGGCACAGTGAGGAAGCTGTGCAATTGGGTGTCTGGACCAGTCCCCCAGGGTGGGATAGAAAAGGCAAACAGTCTGCTAAGTGATGGAGTTGATACACAGCCATAGGTTAGGCACCCTCTGTCCAGCAACCCCACAGACCAGAATGTTTCATGTCTGTCCTCCCCGGAGGGGGTCCACATTGCTCCTCACTCAAGAGCCCCTTGCCTGGGGAGTAGGCCCAAGCCCACGCCAGGCACTGCTCAGCTCAGAAACTCACTGAATGTCACTTCTGGACCTCAGCTAGACCATGGGGAAATACAAAGGGAATTGTGCTCCTGAAGCCTGAGAAAGCCACTCGCCTGGGGTGAGCAGCTGAGTGGACCAGGGAGCAGAGCAGTTAGGGGTAACAAGGGAAGCAAGGGAGGAAGATCTTCTGTGGGAAAAGGCAAACGGAAGAGGAGAGGAGAGAATGCCATGCAAAGGGAAGAGCAGTGCACGAAGAGGCACAACCTGTGGAAGTAGAGGAAAAGAAGCGGGGTTCCAACAGAAGGTCCAGGAGCCAGCAACAACAGAAAATAGGCCAGTGCAATTCCAAGGAACAGCCTTTCATGGGCATCTCTGGTGGGGGGCAGAAGGTGTGCATGAGTTTGCACTCTAGCCAGCAGACCAGGCACATTCCTCAAGCCCTGTGCTTACCACCTTTAAGAGCTTTAGATGAAGAAAACCACACATGACAGGACAGGGCAGTTACATGAGGACAAGAGCCAGGGGCACATGAGAGAAGCCAGCTGGTTTGGGAGTGAGACACACTCTATGCATGGCCCTGAGATACAGCACGAGGTAAGCCAGTGAGATGACTCTTGGGCTGTCTGGATTCTTCTTGGATGTTGAGCAGCTGTTTCCGCTGCCACCTCCAAACAAGTCCTTCCAAATGGGGTATTTTAGCACAAGTGTGTTTAGCACATGCGTGACTGGAAATAGATTGCCAGTGGGGGAGAAGGGAAACCAGTCATCTCAGGCGAGTAGTCGAGAGCTGGAACGATTGGGTCCTGTGTGCAGCTCAAGAAAGAACTGGAAGGGAAGTGAGCAGATCTACTGGCTGGGCTGGAAGTCATGCTAGAGCACTTTACCAGGATTGGACATGATCTGCCAGTGTGTGGGTGGGGGAACATAGGGTGGCTGAAAACCTGACAACACTCTCTAAGCCATGCCATGGGATCAGAGCTGGGTGCAGGAACTGGATTGGTTCTCAATTTTTTTGCACAGTCAATACCCTGTCTAGCCTGGCCAGTGCCAAATGCCCATGGCCTGAGAACCGCTACTGAAGTAAAAGCGCCAGTCTTGCCCTCCTTTGCCAGCCTCTCCACTGCTTCCCTACAGGGCACTGGGATCAGGTGTACACTCAAGTTCATTCATCCCCCAGTGCCTGGATGGAGCCAAGGGTCTCCAGGGGAAAGCACTCACCTTGATGTGCTTCTTCACAACTTCTGTTCGCTGCAGTCGCTGCTCCTCCGGGATCCCTATCTCCTCCCAGATGTCCCGAAGGTGGCCCAGCGCTTTGTTCAGACATGCCACGGACTCTGCAGCCAGCACCTCGCTGAGGGAGGCAGGAGGGACAACTGTAAGACACTTCCATCACAATCACCTCACCACTCCTTCACTGAAGAGAGGAGACAGAAAACTAGTTCTCCCATAAGCTGGAACTGAGGTTCAACCATCCAAACCTTCTATTTGGACACGCTCCTTTCCATCTCTTTGGACAAGCTGAAAGAGCTGCTGGAACTGCAACAGTCCCAGCCAGCCAGCGAACAAGTTCAGGCTGTGAGAAAGTAGAGGGATCAAACACTGCACTTTATTTATTGCTGATATTCTCACCACAAAGTACCGGGACATTATGCTGTAGGGTTGGTACCAGAGCATCCAGGAGCCCCAGTCATGGGCTGGGACCCGTTGGGCCAGGCATTGTACACACACTCCGTGCCCAAGGAACTTAAATTTCTAACTGCTGGAACGGAGATGCTATTACGGCATGCACTGGTAACAATCACCAGTGGTCATTGCCAGCCCAAAGGAACTTCAGGATTAGAGGTGAAGCATTCAAGGAGTTATGCACTTGCTGCCCAAGTAGTGAGGATGTTGAAATGACTAAGTTATTGAAGTGCTAAACCAGCTGTGGACAGAAGAGAGAGAACACATCCTCCCTTGTAGGAGTTTGTTCAAACTTGAGAAATTTACTGGTGACTGAAGACGCTGGTTTCCCCCGTCAATCTATGAATCAAAATCAGGTGTTAGGATGAGATCTCTTAGTGCTAAGAACTTGAGTGACATGGTATCCAGGAAGTCAGTTCACTTCACTAGCTACTGTGAACACTTTCTTTTGGTCAGATTCATAGCTTCTAGCCAGAAGGGACCATCCGCAGACCTCCTAGCCAACATAAGGCAGAGAGTTCCATACAATTATCCCTGTATTGGGCCCATTAACTTGTGTTTGGCCAACACATGCTCCAGAAAGACTCCTATGTGGATTAGAAGCCATCAAGAGATGGAGAGAACACCACTGCCATTGGGAGTTTGGTTCAACATTTGCACCTATTTTCTAATTTGAATGTGTGGCTTCAGCTTTCAGCCATTGCTTCTTCTTTTAGTTGTGTCTTTGGCTCATTCAGGAGAGTAGAACGAACGAGTGAGTCTGGTGGCACTTAAAAGACTAACAAGTTTATTTGTCGCATGAGCTTTCATGGGAGAAAATTCCACTTTGAATTTGCTAGTCTTTTAAGTGCCACCAGACTGTTTTGCTGAACTAGACTAACACAGCTACCCCTTTGGAATTTGTCACTAGATAGGGCACCCATAGGAACACTCATCTCAAACAACTAGTTACTGAACAAGTTGAGTACCCATTCTTCACTTGTGCTGCCTGCCTGCCTCCCTTCTCAAGGTTACTGACCTCTCAGTACTCAGTATTTCATCCTAGTGAAGGTATTCAGTAATCAAGTCACCCCAGTTTTTGGACAGACTTAGACCTGTGTTTAGTTTCTCACTGAAAAGCATTTTCTCCAGTGCTCAGATAATTCTTCTGGCTCTTTTCTGCACCCTGTCCGATTTTTCAACACCCTTTTAAAACTGTGGAAATGCACATATTCTTCCAGTGTTGGTCTCACCAATGCTGTATAGAGAGGTAAAAAAACTTAACCTCCTACTCCCCTATTTCACTATGGATTCCATTAAGCCTTTTTTTCCCCACAGCACCACATACGTAGTACATGTTCAGTTGCTCACCTAGGATTGCCTCAAATCTTTTTCAGAAGTACTGCTTTCCAGGAAACAGTGCCCATCCAGTAGTGATGGCCTGCACTCCTTGTTCCTGTGCATGTGTAACTTACATTTGGCTGTATTCAAATATCTTGTTTGAATAAACCAGGCAGATCTCTGTTTCACTCTCCTGCTCTCATTATGAAATATCACTTCACAACTGTGTGTGTCAACTGCAAATGTTATCAGCAATGATTTTATATTTACCTCCAAATCACTTATGAAAATAGGAAACAGCAATGAGCTTAATACATATCCTGTGGGAACCTCAAAAGAAACATTCCCATTCAACAATGAATCCCCACTGATGAATACTTTGAGCTGTCAGACTAGTGGTTTTCAAACTTTTTCCTTGGGACCCTGTTGAAAAATCATTTATATCCATGACCCAACAACTGCATCTTTCAGCAATGCATTCCAGTCTTTTGTTGGTGGTACCAGGGAGCACTGCGACCCATTACTGGATCCCAACCAGTGGTTTGAAAACCATTGAGGTAGACAGTTACAGCAGTGATATTGCAGAGTGCTCTTCTTAAAAATCAGAACATTGTGTGGTTCTATGTTGAAGGTCTTCAAAAGTCTAAATTTATAAGTTACAAATGCAGTTGACAAAGGTAACCTTAAAGAAGGAAATCAAGTGTGTTTGGCAAAACCTCTTTTTCATAAGTTGACTAGCATTATATTCCTATAAATTAATGAAGAATTAAAGGGTAAATTCTAGTCAGAAGGCTTCATTGTGACCATTCAGTCCAGTAGTTTTCAAACTTTTTTTCCCTCAGGACCCAGCTGAAAAACGTCATTTATAACTGCAATCCAACATTTACATCTTGAACAATGTATTCCAGTTTCTTGGTGACAGCAGCAGTGAGTGCCGCAACCCAGTGCCTTAGGGTCCATGACCCAGTACTGGGTCCCAACCCTAAGCCTGAAAACCACTGATCTAGTCTAACCTCTTCTATGACACAGGCCAGGAAACACTCCCAAAATAATTCCCAGAGCACAGCTTTTAGAAAAACATCCAATTTTGACTTAAAAATTACCAGTAATGGAGAATCCACCACAAATTCTAGTAAACTGTTCCAGTGGCTAATTACCTTCACTGTAAAAAATGTATCTTATTTCCCATCAAGATTTGTCTAGCTTCAACTTCCAGCCATTGATTCATGTTATACCTGTCTGCTAAACTGAAATATTGTGCTTCTAGACCAGGGGTCCACGGGCTGCATGATGCCCTGAAAGCTATTTTCTGCTGCCTGCAACTACACTACTGTTATCAATAGTTGCAATATTGTTGTATGAAATGGTTGAGTGGCACGGCCCTCGGGTTAACGTACTAGTCCTCATGCGGCCCTCATGGTGATTTGAGTTTGAGACCCCAGTTCTAGACTGCAATCAAGTCGTCCCTTAGCATTAAGATAACTAGATGGAGCTCCTTGAGTCTGCCACTATCAGACAAGTTTTCTAGCCATTTAATCATTCTCTTGGCTCTTCTGTGAACCCTCTGAGTTAATTAACACTCGTCTTGAATTGTTGACACTGGAACTGGACAATACTCCAGCAGCAGTTCCAGCAGCATCAAATACTGAGTAAATTACCTGTCTTACCCACTTGAGATTCCTGTTCATGCATCCCAGGATTGCATTAATTCTTTTGGCTATGCTGTCACACTAAGGAGCTCACATTCAGTTGATTATACACAACAACCCCAAGTCTCTTCTGGTCACTCGCCCCCAGGATGAAGTCCCCTCACCTGCAAGCCTGGCTTATGTTATTTGTTCTCAGAGATATACATTTACATTTAGGCATATAACACACATGCTGCTTGTTTGCATCCAGTTTACCAAGCAATCCTGCTCTGAACTGAATCTTGTAGCAGCTTTCCAATTATTTTGCCTACGACTGACGTAAGGCTAACCAGCCCACAGTTACCCAGGTCTTGGACTTTCTGAATACTGGCACAACATTAGCACTCTCCCAGGGTTCCCTGGTACGTCACGATGAGAAATAACGTCAGCAATGCAGAGCTCCTCTCAATCAGCTCTTTTAGGTCTCTTGATTTTAAAAACGTTTATCCCTAGCAAATGCTATTTGACACATTCCTTAGTCATCAGTGAGCTGAAAACATTTCATCATTCTCATTCAATATTTGTACATTTTGCTTCACAAGAAGCACTTCATCCTCCTGCAGGTTCTGTGCTTGAAGATATGAGACTTGCTGAATATCTAATAATTCAGCATTTACTAGTATGTTAATGCTTCCTAACTCTCTTCCCACTCTGGGTCACAAACTGCCAGTCCACTTCTTTGGTTCCTACTCTCTCCCCAATTCTCTTACAAATGATCCGCCCCCCCGTAGCAACAATTTCTGAATCTGGTTGTCTAAGAAGTCTTGGATACTACCACTATTGAAATTTGCTCTCCCATATCATGTTTTCTCCCCCCAGGACAGGTACCAGCTTATATTGCACACAACCACACACTCTGCAGCTATACGGTCTTGAAAAAAAAAGTTTATCTACCCAAAGCATTTCAGGTTATTTCATAGAATCATTGGGTTGGACTCACTTAATAAAACCAGTTTTAAAATGCCATTTTGTTCATTTTAATGGAATTCTAATCACCACCATCCAAATACAGCTTCACAAAAATCATAACAAACAAAGCCCTCATCGTTTTCTAACATTACAACCGAAAACGAAGCTTGTGAGCAAACGGGCATTTGCGGCTCTCAGAGGGCCGGGACCATACGAAAGCCCGCACCGGGCCGGAGCCTAATGGTCCATCCGGCCCAGAACCCCGCCCGAGAAGGGTCAATGCCAGGCGCTTCCAAAGGCATGAAAAGAAGAAACCCGCCAAGGGCGTGCCCAGCCTGGCAGGGAGCCCAGGACACGGCCCTGGCCCTGGCCGAGCCTCCCCCAGGAACCTCTCGTCCTCCTTTCTGAAGCTGGCCACATTTCCACCCTTCCCAGCGCCCCGCGGCGAGGCGTTCCGCAGACCCTTCCCCAGGTCTGGTTCGAGCCCGCGGCCCGTCGGCTCCCATGGGGGGGGGGGCGGGGGGCGGCTTCACCCCAGCCGCCCGCACCTTCCCAAGGCCGGGGCCCCGCGGGGAGCGCCGGTTACCAGCCGCTGGCCCGGCCCGGCCCGGCCCCGCACCTCACCTCTTCCTCATCCCGCCCGGCTCCGGCTCCGGCTCCCCGCTCCCGCCCGCCTGCACCCGCCGCGTCCCTCTCGATTCAAACTCCCCTCCCTGACCGGCTCATTGGCCGCTAGGCTAGCTTACGTCACAGCAAGCCCCGCCTACAACCGCCGTTACAGCCCCGCCCCGGCCGCTGAGCCAACCAATGACGAGCAAGCGTCCGGCGCCGGCAGCCAATGAAGAGGCAGCAGCGAAGCGAGGCCGGCCGCTCAAGGCGAGGGCGAGACTCGGCCCCCTGGTTTCCCGGGTGACCACGCGCACGCGGCCCCGCCCCGCCCCTTCGGCCGGCGTAAAAGCCGCGCGCGCGCGCGCCTCAGCAGCTCGAGCCCCGCCCCCGGCGCCAGGGCACGTGACCCAGCTGCCCCGGGCCGTGGGAAAGGAACAGCCCGGCCCCGCCCCCCGGGCCCCCCAAGGTCTCTCCCGCGGCCCTTTGAACCCCAAGCTGCAGCCTCGGGGTGCCAGGGGGCCGCTCCCTGGCTGGGGCTGTGTGACGCCCGCCCGGCTGGCAGCATCCGTCCTGGCACGACGCTCACTGGCACCAGCTGCTTGGCCAGAACCGCGGCTCGCCTCCTCACACCTTCGTCTCTATCATGGCCTCCATCAGCCGGGCGCTGCTCGTGATCGCTGTTGTCAGGAATATGAACTTGTACCCTGAGAAACCCAAAGAGGTGAAAGAAAAATGGGTGAGACCAAAGAGCTGAAGAAGCAGAGCTGCCGGACTGCCATCAAACCCTGCCCGGGCCTGGCCCTGGCACTAACCCAGCAGCAGCAGTATCCCTATGACACGAGTGAAGCCAGGGGTGTCAAGGGTTGACACCTCCAGGCACCTAGAAACAGGAAGCTCAGAGCAGGCATCTGGGCCCAGCCCCATACATCTAGCACTAGCTTGCAAATAGTGTAAGATGGGAGGTCTGCACCCATTTACAGATGGACCCAACACAGGAAGATTAGGGGAGATCTCCAAGGGCTGTAACAGGCCTCACTTTACTGTGCTACAGCCTGCAAATTAGGCTCTGGGGTTGGAAGAAGGGAGTGAGTCCCATTTCAATAACCACTGGCCTGCTGTGACCTACAGCCTTGTGGCGTGATCTGTGTATCTTTCACATTCGCTGTAGAAACTGTGCATTGTCTGATCCAAACTGTGTCAGCTCGGTGTTTTCAGAATGCACGTGACATACCAAACATCACTGTTATGGTAGCATGTTTCCTACAGTGTCATACATATGTATAGGCCAGGGCTCAACAAATCCTGGGTGTGCATGATTTTGCCCCTGCTGCCTAGGAGCACCGATGGGGGGGCAGTTCATGCACTGCTGCCACAGTAGTCAGTGGCTGTGGTGGCAGGGGGGGCCTCTGCACCACTAGAAGAAACAGTGGTGGCCTCTCTGCAGTTGAAGGGCCCCTTCACTGCTCATACCTAGGGTTGCCCAAGTTTCTGGGCTGGCCCCCAGGCATGAGAGAGATTTGTCAAGGCACGGTAATGGGTCTGAAACTGGTATATCATATTCCCAAAAGTACGTCTCTCACGGTTTGAATAGATGCAGACACAAAGCTACGGTTCCATGCTCACAGGGGCACACATACAAGAATGACTGTCTGAGCTGAGCACTGTGACCCAAGTGGAAAAAAAATCCCACCCATTGCTGGCTGTGGCTGATTACCTAACCCACGGGGGTCAGGGAAGTATGTGAAAAGGAAGATGCATCTTTACCTAGGGGCTCTCGCCCAAGCAACTTCAAGGGACACTGAGAACTGCCCGTGGGGGGGAGGGGGGGCACAAAGAAGGCCTGCTGCAAGAGGCATCACAACTAGCTGTAGGTAAGCTAACATCATAGATGGAAAAACTTAATTTAGGATGCATGTTACCTTTTACTGAATTGTGAGCAACTCCTTGAGTCATATTAATCTGATCTTTCACAAACTCTTGCTGTAGTTAACCTTGTTTTATCTTAAGTGGTGCATGTGCATTGTGCTGGATAGAGACCTCACCTGGAGTGACAGTGCTAGTGCACACCAAGTTCTTTGATCAAGTGATGTACAAATGTAAATGAGCTTGCAGGGTGCAGCCAGGAACACTAACAGCTGAATAATGGTAATTCCCAGGGTTACACTTGGGCCTGGGAGTGTGTGCTGGGGGGTCTGCCTCACAAGCAGCTGGCAAGCAAGCTTCACTGAACCAGGGAGTGATTGTTTGCAGGAGGCTGGGCATGGGCTGACCCAGGAGTGGGTGGTTCACAGAGCAAAGTAGGGTAAGTTGGGACCCAGAAGTGAGAAACTGGGGTGACACAGCTATGTGCCAGTCCAGCCCACAGAGGGGGAATGTCACACACAGGCATCTGTGCCCAGAGGTTATACTGTGAGTTTCTTTCAGGAAGGGAGGGGACAGTTTCTGGTCCTTGTGCAGTTAGGCTGTCCATCCTTCCTCCCCAGCAGTGGAGGCAGCAGTGCAGTGCCCTAGCTGGTACCTTTCTCCTTCCCCAGGAATCGGAGTGCAGAGATCTCAGAAAAGGTGCAGCCTCCCAGGAAGACAGCAAGGATGACACGCTGTGCCTCCGAGGTGGGGTTCTCCTCCACGACTGGCTCTGGAAGGAGCAGAACGTGAATTGGACCAGCTCCCAAACCCTCACGCAACCCCATCAACTCCAGGAACAAGCATTACCTGTAGGGGCAAACTCATTGCCATTCAGCAGGCGCACCACCTCCTCCAGGCCCAGCCAGCCCTTGCGCTCCAGCACCTGAGGAAGCAGAAGAGCATCATGTGACCATGAGAGTGCCCCCCTAGGCCCAGAGGAGAGCTGCCTGCCCAGGGCACTGGGGTGGAATAAAGGGCACAAGAGAGTAAGTGGGCATGCAGGTGGCTCACCCCTCCAGGAGCTGGAAGTGGCATCAGGAGGTTAGACACATCTAGCCAAGCAGCCCCAGCCAGGAGAGGCCAGAGCCCCGAGCAGAAAAATCTGTCCCCTCTGTAGCAGGGAGATCTGGAGGGCAATGTAGTTGGATCCAGGCAGGCCTCATGGAGCAGGAGTTACTTGTACTCCCCAAGGAGACAGGACCCCGTGTGGCAAGAGAAAGGTATTTCCCACCCTGACAGCATGGTCAGGTGCCCACAGAGACACTCACCTGTTCAATGATCTTGCAGCTCAGGGGCATGTAGGCCCCACTGAAGACATAGGCCATATCTCGCGGCAGCTTCAGGTTGTACTCACCATCAACACGGGGGATCTAGAGACAGGCAAGTTACCCCCAAAGGTGAGTGAGCAGGTGGTGCCCTCTGGGAGCAGAGACTGCGTTTTGAGCACCCATGGATGCAATCTCTGGGGTGCGCAAATGCATGAGACATTGTCTGTCTGCCCAACACAGCCAAGTCCCCAGCTAGCCAGCAAGAGCCAATTAGTGAAGACCCAGTGCCAAGCAAGCAATGTTTGCACTGTGCTGTGAATGCCAGCAAGCGCAGGCCTTGGCAGCCACTCAGCTGCTCTCAGCCACTGCTGGGGAAAAGCAAGGGCCCCAGCAGCCCCAAACTGCACAGGCCTTTACAGACTGCAACCAATTCTCCCCAAAATTGCCCAGCCAGCATGTTTGCACTGACCCTCTCCATTACACAGGGCCTTTGCATTCCACTGAACTGCACCCTCCCTTCCCCCGTCCCCACTCCTGCTGCTGACCCTCAGGACTCAGCCCCCAACACAACACAAAGGCCACAGCCACAGCAGAGAAGAAAGGCCACAGCCTCCCCTAATCCTGGCAAAGAGAAATTCACCAAGCCACCAGTGGAACCCAAGAGCTCTAAGGCCACCCCCTCTGGCTCCTCTCCTGGGCCAGAATCACAGCCAGGGCAGGAAGGCATCTGGAGCTAGCAATGTTACACACTCCCCCAAATGCCATTCTAGTGTTAGAGGGAGGGGAGCAGAGCCAGCAGCTCCAGGGAAGACTTACCAAGCCCAGCCGCTTGCTTATGCCTCGGAAATTGCTCTTCCTGGCCAGAGAACTAAAAGCATCCGTGAGTTTCCCTGGAAAACAAGACAAAGAGATGGGTTGGAGCCAAGACCCAGAGGATCACCAGTAGCTCACCTGGCCTCACCAGATTCTCTGTGGCTAGCAAGAGGTGGCATGAGGCATGCCCAGAGGGAACACTCTTACAGGCGGGAAGATTTATTTCCCCTGACAATATGGGGTGACAACTCCCTGTGACCTGATAAACCCTCTGGGTCTCTCCACCTCTTCTCCAATCCTCCCTGCCACAAAACAGCCAGATCCCACCATGCCAGGCTGAGCCAGGAGAGGCTGGAGCACCCCCCACCAGCTCTGGGTTTGCCATGTCCTGCCCAGAAGGGGGACCACAGGGAAGTGTCCTGTGTGTGCCAGGTACCCAATCCTCCTGCAGATCATTGGCAGGCTAGGCTCATCACCAAGACAGAACTGACCCATACCTGCTGCTCGGTCAGTCACCAACTTGCTGACTTTGCTCTCCACAGCAGTCAGGGCCTCCCCTGGGGCTTGCTCCGTCAGCAGCCCAATATGCTTGAGATTATGAAAGGTCAGCAAGTGCTCAGGCCCGTAACTCTGGGGGAGTGAGGGGAGGTGAGGGTGAGACCAGAACGCCAGCTCCTGATGCAGGTCAGCACAGGACAGAATCCCATTTTGGGAAAGTGCAGTGTCCCAGACCAACCTACAGTACCCCAAAGAGGGGTCATGGTGGGAGACGCACAGCCGGGGCAGCATGAACACAGTGTACAAACAAGGCCCCCCCATGCAGACAGCAGGAAAGCAGAACGTGTAGCTGTACCCACACTCCTCTCTGGCTCCTAGACACTGGGCCCATGGTGAAGTCACAGCCTTCGAGAGCACAGGAGAGGGGAGCCCGCAGGGGAGGGGTTACCCTCATGTTCGCCTGCTGGCATGTCCGTTCCCCAGGTAGATTCCCTGCACCCCACCTCTCACAGACACTCCCCTGGTACTCTTTCCACCCACCTACCCACTCCCCTTCCTGCCCCCCAACAGTCCCTCCAGTAGCCCTCTCTCCCCTCCACACACAGATTTTTCCCCTGGTACACCCTACCACCACCCCCGCCCGCACTCACCTGGAGATACTGAGTTTTCAGGGAGCGATAATCCTTAGAGACCAGACCTATGGGAGTTTAATAAAAGGGGAGAGCTGAGTGCAATGCCCCATAACCCCAGCCCTCCTGCTGCTGCCCCCTTCTCCAAGTGAGCTCACCGTTTTCTGTGACTGACAGGAGGCACATTAAGCGCAGACTCTCGATGGGGGAGACCTGCACAGAAATCAGGGAGGGTGAGCTAATGGTCAGCCCAGCTGTCACAGCACAGCATGGCCGGGTGTGGCATGGCACTCACCTGCCGGCCAATGTGTTCTTCTATATAGCTGGTGCTCTCGCGGATGTCAAAGCCCTCCAAAATTGCTGAAGGGGGAAGGGAAAGAGTCACCCCTGCACCCTAAGAGCTGAGCCCCAGCCTGCACTTCCAGGACTCCCACCCCACACCAGCCACAGCCTGCAGGAAGCCTCGGCCTGGCAGGAATGCCAGCTCCCAGGTGCTGGGAGTAAGGACCGTTCCCAGCTCTGCCATGCTGGCTCAGTGACCCTTCCACATCAGCTCTGGGAAGCACATGGAGCTGCTCCACTCCTGAGGATGCCTGCTGGGGAAAGAAGACCTGCAGTTCCAAGCCCCAGGCTGGAGCAGTGCATTTACCCATTGGGGTCCTGGGCATGGATCTGCTTGCAGGCCACGCCCACCCCAAAGCACAACCATATCTCCCCAGTGGTGGGGGCAATGGCCCAGGGGCCCAGGGTCACAACTATGCAAGTGGTGGGGAGCGCAGGCTAGCTGTCTGGCTGGCAGCCACTCACCATGCTCACTCTTGAGCAGCTCTTGAAAATCCTGCTTCGTTTTCTTCTTCATGATGGACTCACAGGCGCCAATATCTGCACAGGGCAGAGAGAGAAAAATTGGTGCAGGGCCACACTCATCAAACAGCCTGGGCTGCAAAGCCAGGGCCTACCAGATGGCACAGACTGGAGATGCTCTCACATGCTGGCAGCCTTGAGACTGGCTGTGGCAGTCCACATGGCTTTCCCACCACACCCCAGTGCCTAGGCAGATGTTCTCTCCATTTCCCCACTCTGCAGCCAGGGCCTGAGCCTGCTACCTACGCAGGCTCAGCAGCCGGTGTTCCTGCTTTAACCCCTTCAGCTCCTGGGAGACGAAGTTCTTCATCTGCTTGATGTCCATCCCGCGACGTCGCTGCAAGAGAGGAGAGTGTCTGAACACTGGGTCTCGGGGCAGTGAGGGCAAGTCATGCCCCTTCCACCCAGTGCCCCGACAGTGGGGAGGGCATAGTGAGGGAGATCCAGGACAGTAGGTGGGCCTGCTCAGGGGCAAAGGGTCTCTCAGGGTCGATGCCCAGGCAGAGACCCACCATACTTACATCATACTGCGCCTGTAGGTTCCGTGCCTTCTGACTCAGGAAGCCGAAGACATTGGAGAAGTGCTCATTCCGGATCTCACTGAACACCTGCGCCAACACAGATAGGCACAGCAGGTTACCCTTGTGGCCAGGGCCTGGCATGGGACTTCCAAGAGATTGCCTCTTAGTGCGGAGGCTTGTGATTTCCGAGCCAGGCTCACCTTGTCCTGGGCATTGAGCAGCACTTTGAAGCTCCTGTCAGAGGAGGTGACATCTGGTCCAAAGTCCACACTCCCTACCAAAAGCGATGTGAACAGTTAGTCTCTGGGCTGCTGCCCCATGGCCAGGAGGAGCGCCCCAGGTGGGCTGCTCTGTTAACCCCCAAAGTGGCCAGCAGGATAAAGCCTACGCTAGTCAGCCACACCAACAGCCCCAGAGCGCTGTCTGCTGCATGGCATCTGTGTTCAGAGGGAATCCACAACAGCTACTCCCAGGGGAGGGTCCCTGAGGCCCTGCACAGGGCCCAACCACAATAGCTAGCTAATGCCTCCCTCGCAGACAGAGAGAGTATCGGCCACGGCTGGGTGCAGGTCTGATATGCCATGCATCCACTGCTTTGCACAGATCATCCTGCCTGTGTCCAGATGGGACCCAGGAAGCAAGCAACGCTGCCAAAAGACTGCTCCGAGCACAACACGCCTCAGGTGCCAGGTCCCATGCCCCATCAAAGCATTTGAGAGGCCATCTGCAACGGTACCCTGGAACCTGCCAACATCAGGTGCCCTGACCCCTCCTACTTGGAGAGACATGGAGGATGGACAGGGCAGAGGCCACAGGCAAACTGCTCTGTCTGCAATCATGCCATAGATAAGGCACCCCCACAGTAGGGCCCCTTGGCTAGCCTCCTGTAGCTTACCACATTTGATGCGGAACGTGTCATCCACCAGGCCCTCATACACCACCTGGGAGCAGAGCGCTGTGACGTAATCCACATCTGCAACAAGAACCACAAAGCACAGGCTGGGCCTCTCCTCCCTGCACTGAGACCTGCTGCCCCCAGCCCAGCCAAGCCGTCATCCTCACCAAGCAGCTTACTACCTCAGCCCCTCACCAGTGAAAACCTGCCAGAGCAAGCCCTTAGAGGTGGCCAGCCCACTGCCACCCAGCAGAAGCCTGCCCCTGTGACAAGAGGCCACCTACCCCTGTCCATGAGGAAGACGTGGCTGATCTCAGGCCTCCTGGTTTGCCCGTCGCCCTCGCTCTCCTCCACCAGCTCTCGCCAGACCTCTGAGACCATCTGGGAAGGAGTGGAAGCAGCACATCAGTCCCCAGAAGATGCCACCTCCACCCTGGCAACCAGCCAGCCCCAAGGAGCTAGGAGCAGATCCACAAGCCCCCAACACGAGAGCAGCCAGACAGCCCATCAACCAGAAGAAAGCCAGGAGCAGTAGACTAGGTCCCCTGCAATGTCTTGCACAGACATTTCCCTGGCCCCCTCCCTGCGACACAGCACAGGAGTGCTCCTACTGGACACATCCGTAATGACCAGCAGTCCATCCCTATTCCAAACGCCACACCCGGAAACTCCTGGGTGGGAAGTTTGTACACGTCTCTCTGCCTCCAAGCTCATACAAGCCTCCATGTCCCTGAAGGCATTTTGAGCGAAAGGGGTCCCTGCTCAGCTGGTCTGAATCACTGGAAACATTGTCACTATCAAGGGTGTGACATCTGAACTGCCAGGCATTCTGGGAGCAGGGCTTCTTAGCATTAGACAGCTGTGGAACACTACAGAGTGCTGAACTCACATCTGGTAGGGACATGTTTCACCAGCGACCTGTGTGTGTCAGGGTCAGTCAAAGGACATTTTGCCTGGTGTGTATGTGGAAGACCCAAATATAGTGGACTGGAAACAAATTGACCTAAAGGAAAGCACATTGTCGGGTCTCAGGAGAATGACTGACCAGCATAAATGTCAGCCGATCCTCAGTCCATCCCTGACGGCCTCTGAAAATTATGAAATGCTAATGGTGTATTCTGGGAACCTGTGACTCCTTCAAAAATGGGCATATGTACTGGGGTATATCATGTCATGCCCACCCACTTGAAGAGACTAGCTAGTAATACTGTAGGACAGAAGAGTGCCCTGGGACATCCAAACTCCCCCAGGGATTTCTGAATCAGAGTGTCCTGGAGTAGCCACCATCATGCCACAAGGGAACATTAAACAGACCCAGAACTGGTAAGGATGCCTGCTTGCCATAAGACTCCTTAATTTTTTTCACTTCTGCTTGGTTTGCCAATAAAGGCACTGTGTGGGGCCAAGTTATGCTCAGAGGGCTGAGGTTCATTAACAGGCAGCTCTGCTAACTCCTGCTGCCTATCCGTGACTCTTCTGAGTAAAAAAAACAACAAGTAGTTGTGTGGCACTTAAAGACTAACAGATTTATTTTTTGCATGAGCTTTCGTGGGAGAAGATCCCACTTCCTCAGATGCTTCGAAGATGGGTGAACTTACAGAAAGGAATGAAACTAAATGCAAGGGGGTGTAAAACATAGGATCAGGTCATAAAGTAACAGCAAATCAGAGCAGTTTACAGGGTAATTTGACTTCAGGCTTCCCATGGTTTGAGCCTGTAAACTGCTCTGATTTGCTGTTACTTTATGACCTGATCCTATGTTTTACACCCCCTTGCATTTAGTTTCATTCCTTTCTGTAAGTTCACCCATCTTCGAAGCATCTGAGGAAGTGGGATCTTCTCCCATGAAAGCTCATGCAAAAAATAATCTGTTAGTCTTAAAGTGCCACACAACTCCTTGTTGTTTTTTTACTGGACTAGACTAACATAGCTATTCTTCTGAGTAACTCTGCCCCAAAGAAAACCAAATCTGAGCCCTTGCTGACACCAATACTGTAAGTCCTGCCCTGTCGCAGGCCTATCAAAAATGTCCAGCTCTTCACTGCCACCCCCACTTCCAGCAAATAGCCCCCATTCCCTGGAGCCGCACACAGCCCCACCCCATCTCCCAAGCGTGCTGAGCTCGCACCTTGGCACACCTGCCAATCCCGTAGGTGTGAGTGAATGGCCCAAAGAGAGAGTTCAGTAACTCCAGAGCTCTGGCAACTGCACTGATCCAGCGCTGATCTCCTTCCTGCAGGGCCCACAAGAGTGACAGTTAGCAAACACTGCCCCCACCCAGGGCAGGCTGGCCAGGAGTCGCCCCTGCACCTCAAGTGGGCACAAGGCTCTCGACAGGCACAGAGGAACCTGTTCAGCCCAGGGGCCAACCACCACCAAAGCAGCTGGAGCTGGCAGTGGCAGGCAGTCTGCACAGGACTGGGGCAAAACTGTGAGAAGGAGGGGAGGAGGCCGCACAGCTCAGAAAGTCCTGCCCCACCCTGCTGTGTCAAGTGCAGGGATGATTTCCAGGGACGTGACACTGACCAGGAAGTAGTCCCGGAAGAACTCGGGCAGCTCCATACTGAGGAGGTCGTCATCCAGGGGGAGCAAGTAGAAGGCCCACTCATCACAGGTTACGTCTGACGTAGAGACAGAGAGTAGAAACAGTGTCGTCTCATGGCCTGCTGCAGAGCTAGCCCGAGGCACCAACACTCAGGCCCTGCAGCCATGCCATTCCCCTCCCAGGAAGGCCTATTCCCCATGGGGCTAGAGCAAGACTGCCCATCATGATCGTTGTATGATGGGCCACAGAGAACATAACCTCTTCCCCCTCCCTGGCAGGGTCTGTGCACATTCCTTCAGTCCCCACTGGGGGACGTTCAGTACCACTGCCAGTTGCTGCCCTGCCCCAAGACAGCACATGGCTCCTGCTCCTTAGGGGACAAGCCCCAAGTCCTGCCCTCTGAGTTTCCCATTGAGCTGGATCCAGAGAATGGGCTGAACAGCACCCCTAGGGGCACTACCCTCATCACGTCACCTGCCCCACTTACCACCAAAGATTCCCTCTTCCTCCAGCACCATTTCACAAGTGTAAAACTGCAAGAGAGACAGAAGCTGCTTGTTGGCCCAGCAGGCTCCCCAGCACCAGCACTGGGGCAAGGGGACTGAGGATCAGTTCCATGCAGCGTGTCTGGCTGGCCTTGTTACTGATTTTTTTGGGCAACTTTGGGTTTGGTCAGATTTCTGCTCAGGGAGCTGGGAACTGGTTACTCTGAGACTCTGCAAGGGAGTGGAGGCAAGGTCGGGTGGGCAGGAGAGGGCTGGATGTGTGCCCGTCAAGAAGGAAGAAGGTGAGGTCTGAGGGGCGGGAGAGGCCCAGAAGTGTGCCTGTCGGGAAGGAAGAAGGGAAGGTCAGGTGGCAGGGAAGAAGGGCCTTAGGCTGCTGCAGTGGCTCTGAGTTAGAGGCTCTGTTGGCATTGGTCAATTAGCCCCAGCTCTGGCCTGGCACGGAGAGGACATCTGCACTAACCTTCTGGGGACTGAAGATAATCTTGTACTTCCGGTTCCTCCCAGCCAGCTTGTCGGCATTGACAATATCTGCAGGCACAAGACTCTGCTCAGCTAGAGCCATGGAAAGTGCAATGTCTCTTGTGCAGACAGGCCGGAGGGCTGTGATTGCTTGGGGCTTGCGACATGCCAGCCAGCCAAAAAAGCAGACTTGAGGGGGTGTACTGGGGCTCTGGCCTGAAAGTCAAGTCACCCCACCCTGGACACTAGCATTTACCTCTTGGGATTGCCCAGCACTAACTAATTGAAAGAATCAAGTGCTCCTCCACCCAAGGATTACACCCAAGGATGGCACCCCTCAGACAACCATCCAGGTCCCCAGCACAGGCCGTGGAGCCATCCCAAAGAAGTGACCTCTGATCTCTGCATTAAAACAGCAGCTTCTACTCACCAGCAACGTATTTCACATTCGCAATCTGTGGCCGGACTAAGAAGCACAACCTGGAGTGAGGCAGACAGAGAGACTAACCAGCTGTGAAGAGGGAAGGATGCATAAGATGCAGCACACAGCACCCTTTCCCCTTCCAGGGAAGCCCAGCAGAAGCAGGTACAGGGAGGCAGACAGCTTCCGGAAACTGAAGGCAGATGGGAGCACAGCCCCTAGGCTAGCTGCCTTGGCCGCTCTCCCACACAGCTCATCACCAGGCCTTACAATCAACCCTGCTCCTGCCTCTCAGCACTCGCTGTCCTGCAGTGTCAGCAGCCAGCACCAGGCCCATACGCTTGAGATCACTCAGCCTCACATGCCAGCAGGTGACAAGGCAGAGAGGGCATGAGGCTCACAAGGCACCACTGAGGAGCACAGCCCAGGTGGGACGCTGGCGGCAGGCAGTGCAATATCCAGGACAGGAAGTGCAGAGCAGAACTACTGCTGGGCAGGAACTAGGAATGATGCACACAGAGATGCGGGCATCGGGCAGAGACTCACTGGTCACTAGTGCTCACGACAGGTTTGTTCTCCACTTTGTACAGCTTGTCCACGTCATGTTGCTAGAGAGAGAAAAGGAAGAGGATGAAATCAGGCCTTGTCTGCGCTCTGGTGGTTTGGAGACAAGCTATGGCAGTGTACAGCCACCATTGTAAGTAAAATGCTCTTGCACTTCCTCACTGTGCTCCTTGTGTTAGTAGTGTGCATTCACACAAGCAGCTCTTGCATCAACACAGGGAGCGTGCACTGCAGGGAGCTACCCCACTGTGCAACTGCATGCAGGGTGCTTTGGGGAGGGTTTGCAATGCCTCCTGGGGCAACGTTTGAAGATTTCTGAATCCCATCCTTCCACAGGAATCCTCCTAGATTGACAGCCACTTCTCAACTGCCTTGTCAGCCAAACTGACGCTGCTGAACACATGCAGAGAAATCCACGGAGCATGAGATAGAAGAGAGGTGTGTGAGTGTGTGTGCTGGGAGAACACTGAGGGTTGTCCACACAGTGTTTCTAAGCTTAGAGAGCTGCCAGAGGGAACCAATGCTGAGGCAGAAGCCGGTGCACGGATAGCTGGCGTCCTCATCCTCCAACCCCAACACCAGCTCCCAGCTCCCTTCCCGGCTCTTCATGGCACAGGAGGAGTCTCTGCCCCTGGCCCCCCAACATCAGTCTGCCCACCTGCCTGCCACAGGGGAGC
Organism: Podocnemis expansa; assembly: GCA_007922195.1. NCBI lineage: Eukaryota > Metazoa > Chordata > Testudines > Podocnemididae > Podocnemis > Podocnemis expansa. The sequence continues at coordinate 22,657,930 of ML682019.1, read as the reverse complement.
AGGCCAGATTCCCTGGGGGTGCTCACAGCCTGGTCTGCCCACAGACCCCCTTTCCCCTGCAGAGCACCAGCGTTCAAAGCAGTGAGCAGACTGGTCAGGGAGGGAGCTGTGGGCTAGACCCTAGGGCCCAGGTGCATACACTGAGGCTCTGCGGTTGCAGTGAAAATCTCCACGCCTGTCGCTGGGGTGGGGCTGTATCACCAGAGCTGGGTACTGGTTGATAGGGGCCAAGAGCACTGCAGTGCAGGCACCTCCACTGTTTTGTCATCAAACGCTGACTTTGGATGATAGTCTGCAAGGCAGCACAGCCCGCAGAGGCCCCACACCAGCTGTCTTTAAGCTCCACAGGACTCTGCTTTCTTTGCCCTACTAGGCTAACAGACCGGACCGGAGAAGCCCCCTGTGCAGAACTCGGGCGGCTGCAAAAAGCCAGAGCCGCCTCCTCGGCACGTCTGCAGCCCGCAAGTGACGGCTCCCCGGGGCAGCGAGCACGCGGAAGAGGAGACTCCCGAGCCACGGCTCTAACAGGCCAGGCCAGCCCCCAAACCGCCCTCGACCTAACGCGGGCCCCGTGCAGAGTCCGGCAGCACCGGCCCTACCTTGAGGACGGAGAGGTTGGCGATCCGGTCCAGGGGGCTCATCAGCTCGGGCCCGATGAACAGGTCCTTCTTCCCGGGCAGCTGGGGGAACAAAGAGCCGCTGGGTGCCTGGGCCGCAGCCACCCCGCCCAGCCTCGGCCCACGGCCCCGCCAGCCCCGGCCCCGAGCCCAGACGGCGGCTCCCGGCCGCTCACCTGCTCCAGCAGGTAGATGAGCTGGTCCCGCGCCAACCGCTTCAGCACGCCGAAGTCCGGGGCGTCGCGGCGGCCGGCGAAGGCCATGGCGGGCCGGGCCGAACCGAACCGAACCGCAGCGCCGCCGGCTGCCCCGGAACCGGAACCGGAACCGGGCGGCGCTTCCGCTTCCGCCACCCGCCCCTGCTCTGGGTGCCATGGAAACCGGGCCCCACCCTCGCGGGGCTGGGTGGGACCCCCACAGATGGGGGCAGGGCGCAGGGCCTGAGCGGGTCTGCCCCACCCCCCCGCCCGCTGTGACACCCCCCCCCCCACACACACTCAGGAGCTGGGGGAGACTCAGCCTGCCCCCCCACACACACACTCAGGAGCTGGGGGAGACTCAGCCTGGCCCCCTGCCAGCTGTGACCCCCCACACACACACTCAGGAGCTGGGGGAGGCTCAGCCTGCCCCCCCCACACACACTCAGGAGCTGGGGGAGACTCAGCCTGCCCCCCCCACACACACACTCAGGAGCTGGGGGAGACTCAGCCTGCCCCCCTGCCAGCTGTGACCCCCCCACACACACTCAGGAGCTGGGGGAGACTCAGCCTGGCCCCCCCGCCAGCTGTGACCCCCCCACACACACACTCAGGAGCTGGGGGAGACTTAGCCTGGCCCCCCTGCCAGCTGTGACCCCCCCACACACACTCAGGAGCTGGGG
>ML682019.1:22625654-22651433 GCA_007922195.1 Podocnemis expansa | reverse complement strand
AGAGGTGAGGCACTGTAAGAGATGGGGGTGCTGTGGGGCTGGTGCTCTAGGGGAGATGGGCATGGGGGGAGAGGTGGGTCGCTGTAAGCTGGGGGGGGTGGATGAGATGGCGGTTGGTGTTCCATGGGATTTTGGCTCACGGAGCTGCAGGGAAGCCATGGAGGCGATGGGGCAGAGCGCCAGAAGGGCAGCCAAGCACCACACCAGTGAAGGCTGTTGCCTTGGAAAGGCAACACCCACCCCCCCAGTGCTCAGCACACAGCTCCAGGCAAAGAGCAAAGGAGATGTTAGGGCCCTTGCACCAACTACTGGTGCAGCCGCCTTTAGTCCCAGTGCAGTGTGGCACTCCCAGCCAGGAGCTAGCACAGCTAAAGGGTTTCCGTTCCACAAACAGGCCCAAGAACAGTTTGGGGCCTGGAGAAACTTGAGAGTGAGATTCTAGCCTAGAGAGCAGCCCAGAAGAGGGGACCTGAGGGAAGAACATGAAGTGGGGCCTAATCTAGGGGAGGAGGGTTGGGGCGGCTCTTCTCCCTGTCCTATAACTAGGCCCTTAGCGAATTCACAGCCCGTGAAGGGAAAAGCACACAGAGGACTGGATTTCATGGAGCAGACCCCCAAAGGGTAGTAGCACTGACACCCTCACTTCTGTGCAGCTGCTGGTGACGGTGCTGACTTCACAGCTGTGTGTCCAGTTCTGATGCAGAATTTTGGTGCTACTGCTACCCCTCAACAAGAGCAGCACAACTCCATCAAGACTATGAAATTTTGGCTTTAGATATCTGAAACCATGACATTTCAGATCTTTTCAAACCCTGCACCCATGAAATTTACCAAAGCAGGCAGTAAATTGGTAGGGCCCTTTATTCATAACATGAAAAGGGCATGCTCCCTGATGTCAAGGGGAAGGCAGTTCAAACTCAATAAAAGGGAAGCCTTTTAACAGCCAGCAGTAAGACAAGCCAATCAGAATTCACTAGTATTTTTGTTGTCAGAAAAACAAATCTTGTACCTCCCAGTTTAAAACAATCTAGTGACCAGGAATTAGGCTCCAACCTGCATGAGGCAGATTACCCTACAGCTGCGTCTTGTGAGATTCTTCTCAAGCACTTGGTACTAACCACTCTTAGAGACAGGATGCTGGACCAGATGGACAGCGGGACAAATGGACACTGGACCTGATCGGACCATGGTTGAACTCGTTGGGTGACTGTTGCTACATGCTCTTCCCCCACCCCAAAGAGGGAATGCAAGGTATTAGCAGAACAAGTAAGCTCGTTTGGTTTTGCCCCTCGCATGCTGCTTCCTGGATTCACAGTTCAGAATAGGTTCCTTTGCTAATGTGGAGGGCAGACCAGCCAGGGGGTCTACTAGACCCCAGAGCCAGTCCTTGCTAAAGAAAACACTCCCATATGTGCCACTGCTGCAAGGGCTGTAGGCAGAAGGACAGACTGCCATGGAATTGTAAAACTATAAAACTTTAATAAGACAGATATAAAAAAACAAACTGGCAGCCCTGAGGTAAGCAAGTCCTGCGTGGGTTGCTAACACTGTCCTACAGTTTGTGTGCTGACTAGTAGGGACCCCAGCTACAGGACAAAAGTCAGCTGGCAAGGACAGAGCTGAATACTACTGACAAAATCACTTGGTGAAACCAGCCAACTCCAGTGGCGACATGGATCTCTACAGTGCTCACTAAATGGTGCCCTCACTGAGGGGGGCTCTGATCTGCAGCAAACACCTGTGTCTTCATCACCAGCTGCCAGGTTGCTACAGCAGACAAGCATTCGCTGCCTCCCTTGTCTCACCCTCATCTTCCTGATCTCTTGGTTTCCCGCTGGAAGTTTTTCTCTCTTCTGCTCAGAAGAAAGCATGTCCTTTCTGGCACAGCCATCACCTCTGGCTTCAGAATTTCCAAGGTTGTGGGTCCTTTTTTTCCCCAGAGACTGCTTGGCCAAGGTTCAAGTCCACCTGCTAGAGAAGCAGGCAGTCACTGATGAGAAGAAGCCTAGTTTTGCTTTGTGAGACAAAAACCACAAGATGGGAGTTATGAGGTCTAGGAAGCAAAGAACCAAGGTGCTTCTCCTTTCCACAGCTCAGGCAAAAGGGGCTGGGGAGAGGAAGCTACAGAGCTCAGACAGCTCCCAGCAGCTAAGCATCTGCTCTTTTGCAAGCCTAGGGTGAATCCTACTGCAGGCAGAGGGGACACTGGGATTCTGAGTGCAGACAAATTGTGGTGAACACCCCCTAACCCCCAGTATGGCTTGTAGTAAGAATAAAGGTCAGGGATACATCAGTTACCCAGTCTGGGGCCCTCTCACAACAGCAGTTTGCTCAGCCTTAGCTTTTGAACACTTGCCAGCCCCTTGGGCAAATGCTTCCACCCACCAGCTTCGCTGGAAACCCCAAGAAACGGGAACATTCTTCTGTCAAAGGGAAGGAAAAGATCAAATGGGCCATGGGTGGGGGCAGAATCCTCTCTCAGCTCCTGAGGACAGGGCCAATCACTTGGGCAATGGTGAGTGTCAGTTATGCTATAGTTCCTGTTCTCACTCTCCCATGGTGCATGATGGCCCCAGGGTTAGTTTCCTTTGTAGTCAAAGGTGAAAAGGCAAAGTTGGGTTTAAACATGTAGCCTAACCCCCCTCATGAAACCAGTAAAACCTCACATGTATCCCTGCCAGTGCCACCCGCCAGAGGCAGCAGTTGGGGCACATGTAGGACAGAGCATCCACATTCATTCCTACCACAGTCATGGTGGGGTAAGCTCAGGGGACAGGGCATTGCACAAAGCTAGTAAGTGACAGTCTCTCTGCCCCAAAGAGCTTTAACTCTAGTGCTGCACCTCCAGCTGCAAGTGGCAGCCCATTTGGGAAACTGAGTGAAGAAGTCTGTGGTGTTGCTCCTGCGTGGCAGCAGGCCCCACAATGCTGTGAGGTGACAGCAGGGTAGGAGTTTTTCTAAGCTGACATGGGATGGGAAGAGCTCTCAGGGGGTTCACAGCAGTGCTCTCTGCACATAACAGACAACTGGTGAGCCAACCGAAGGCTTGGAGACAGCTCCAGGGGGGGGCAAAGATACCAGCCAATCATTTTGATTTCATTCCCCATGTGCTCCACATATTGAGTGCTTGCACAGGCATGGCCTAATCTGCGTGGCTCTGAAATGCAGCCATCCTTGGGGTGGGACTTATCCACTGTTTTACAGAACACAACACTGCACAACAAAGGTTTCTGTGCTGAGGTGGAGAAGAGAATAACATTTTCTAGTTGTAATCTGGCCAGGATACGAGGGCAAAGCTCCTCCTTTGGGGACCCTAGAAGACCAGTGGTTCCAAACCGCTGCCCTCCTCCTGTTTGTTGCAGAAGGGACCAGCTGCCTAAGGACTCAGGTACTGTGTTGTCATGGAGCTAAAAGACTGGTGCAGGTCAGGAGCACAGCATCAGGTCTGTAGATGCTGGGGTCCCTCCTGGAGCCAGAGGGAGGGGAGATCAATGCTCCCACCCCCTAGCTCCAGCAGACAACAGAGCGCTTTGTCTGGGTCCCTGCTGGAGCCAGAGGGAGGGGAACATTGGTTGCCTGTCCCCCCTGGTTGCAAAAGGGAGCCACCACATAGAGACCCAGGTGGAGCACAAGGAGCTCGGGAGAGGTGCGGCTTCCCTTGTCAACGAGGAGGCAGCCTCAATGCTAAACTCTGTCTGGCTGCAGTGGGGGGAGGATTGTGGCCCTTCAGGGTCTGCGGCCCTCAAGCTGCAAAGGTTGGGAACCACTGTGCTAGCCCTGGAAGCCACTGAAGGCAGGTGTTACCTATGGCAATTGAAGCAGAGAATGGACATGGCGTTTGGTGCGCTGTGAGGGGTCTGAATGCTGCACGATGGGAGCACAGGCAGAGTTGACAGCTAGTTCATGGACTGCAGCGTGATGGAGGGGGTCTGTCACGGAGGGGAATGTGCAGTCAGCATGCATGTGATTTGGAGCCTTCCCAGCTTGTGCCAGGCAGCTCAGAGAGCCTGAATAACCACTGGCCACATGGAGGGGCTGCCTGGGAGCCAAGCCACCTGAAATGAGAGCACAGGAGGGACATAAAGCAGGGCTGGAGCAGCCCTCCAGGAAAATCAAAGATGCCCCTTGGCATCAGCAGTTTCATACTTGGTTTGACAACATGCCTGGCTTCTTGACCACAGAGCCATGGAAAGGCAGTGGCTGGAAGAGGGGATAAATATCCTGCCCCTCAATTCCTCTCTTCCACCAGGGGCCCTAAATGCACCTGGGCTCTGAGGCAGAGAGGAGCAGGAAGGGCCATGTGAAGAGGAAGGCGGAGAACTAGAGATACTGTTGTCGAGTTTGCCCTCGTGGTCTCTTTGCGAGTCACAGTGTCTGTACAACTCCGTGCCTCTGCTCAGGGGCCCCCAGGAGTGGTGTGCCTCCAGGAATTTGCTTAGGAACACACAGGGCTATTGACTGATGCTCTGGAGTTGTGCCACTGGGGAGACTCTTGGGCCATAGTGCTATGAAAAGACATTTTAGCAACCCATGGGATTCCTCCGAGTTCTCTCCAATTTCTTAAACACCATCACTGCCTGCTCCTGCCCTCTACTCACACATCCACCAACTCCCTGCTCACTGTTCTTGAGCTCCACCATCCCCAAAGGCAGGAGCTGGCTCCACATGCAGGTTTGGGGGAGGAGAACATGACTCCTCACAGGCAGAGATCTCCACTCGCCCCCAGCCCTCAGAGTCCAGCAGACTCCCCTCTACTGGTCTCTGTGGGTCCTCATGATTCTGATCAGTTTTCCAGCTTGCTCACTGAATCTGAGATTAGAGACTAAGGGCATCCAGACCTTTCAGATGAGGGCCAGGAATTGGGGGTATGTCCACTCGTATCTTTTAAATCAAAATAACACTGGTTATTTCAATTTAAAAAAGATTACGTCCACATGACATTTTCTTGTTTCAAAATGACGAGCTCCGTCATTTTGAAACGAGAGACATTTTGAAATAGCTTAAACCTACTTTAATTTGAATTGTCTGTTAAAGCAATACAGTTATTTTGAATTAACACCGTTCGGACGTGTTGTTTTGAAATAACCCTTATTTCGAATTAACGCTTTTGCCCTTCTCCTTTCCAAGGTGCCTTCCTTTTTCTATATATTGGGTGGGGGCATGGCCCAGGGAGGGGGCCATGTTGCCATACCTCCCATGGTGCCCCTCTCTTGATTTGAAATGGCAAGTCCTATGTCTGGATTTGCTATTTCGATTTGAGGTTTTTGCTTATTTCAATTTAAGTTAATTCGAAATAATTTTATTTCAAATTAGCTTATTTTGAATTAACTTATTTCAAAATAAGCATTTATGTGTGGACGTAGCCTAGGAGATTAACTGAGCAAAAGGAAACTTCCACCTACCATCTCAAGAGCTTACACCAGCTGTCCCAGAGTGATCAGTCAGTGCCCAGGGGAATGCCCCGAACCCAGTCAGGTGAAGGCAGGTTGCCTGCTAACCAAACCATACCAGTGCAGGGGAACATTGACCTGGGTTAACACGTCCCAGGGTCAGGGGCAATTTAGAGCTGGCTCCAGTAGCATGATTCTGTACTCACAGCCTTCAACCTTGTTTCTGGCGCTGGACAATCTGCGGCCTCCCACCTTCAGCATCTTTGCCAGAGTACAGGGCTCTGTGACCATCGGTGTCCCCAGACTGTGGCTTCCTAGACAGTTCATGTTCCTTTGCTGCTGTGGCTTGTACTGTGCCTGGTGGGGGACGCTATGGCCCAGGCCTGACAGAGTACCCAGGAGGGTGGGAATGAAGCCCTGGTTGCCCAGCACGTGAGCCCTGGCTGCAGGCTGCTGCAGGATCTGTAGCCCTAACTCCTGGACTGGCCCTCCCATGGACGAGAGGGGGACCAGTGTCATTAAATTCTGTCTCTCCTGGTTCCCAAACGTGGTATGAAAGAATCGAGGCTGGAAGAAAAGAGCAGCAACTTATTTTTTCAGAAGGGACCATTGTGATCATCTTGTCCGACTCCCGCACAAAGCAGGCCATAGAAACTGCCCCCAACTCCTGGAACAGAGCCATAACCTCTAGATGGGTCAGTGAGCTCCTTGGATTGTGATTTTAAGGACCTTATGATGCAGAAACCCTCCATTTATTCTAGTTTAAACCTGCCTATGCCCTGTGCTGCAGAGGAAGGGAAGAACCCAAGGTCTCTGCCAATCTGCCCTGGGAAAATTCCTTCTTGCCTTCCCATTTAACCTACATTGATAGAGTGTCCTAATGACTCTGCTTAGAACAGCACATGCTTCTATAGTCCCCAAGGACTGAGTGCTCTGGTAGGTGTTAAAGGCTGCTGTCACAGTCTCTGGCTGGGAGCACACAGAATGCCAGGGAATTAGGGATGGGCATTTGCCAGAAGACAATTTTCAATGAAGGAATTTTCCAGAGGGGTAGGCATGTTAGTCTGTGCATAGAAAAAACAGTGAGAGTCCTGTGGCACCTTATAGACTAACAGCTTTCTTCAAGCATAAACTTTCGTGAGCTACAACCCACTCCATCAGATGCAGCATGCATTTGCATCTGACGAAGTGGGTTGTAGCCCACAAAAGCTTATGCTCAAAGAAATCTGTTAGTCTATGTGCCACAGGACTCTTGCTGCTTTTAGTGAAGGACTTTCTTTAGAGACCTCATTGTTGCTTCATTCAATCCCAGGTTGCCAGCAGGCTCCCCTTCCGCAGGCCCCCTGCTGTTAGACATCTACTCCAGAGGTCACTTTTTTCAGCTAGTGTCAAACTGTATTACTGAAGTGGAGAGAGCTCCAGCAGCCAAGGGTGCCTGATCTCCGTGGGGTTTCTAATTGCCCAGCACCACAGAAGCCACATGCTGAGAGTCTGAGTGTTCGCTTGCTGGTGTTCTTTTGCACTATGATAGGGAGTGGAACAGCAAATAACATTCTGGTCATGAGCTTCCCCCCTGCCAAAGTAGAACTAGTGCAGTGAGCTGAGCAGGCCTAGGTGCCTGAAGTGGGGAATCTGGCCTCCCCTGGCACAGCCTGGTTTTCCCTTCAGGCTCAAGCCATTTTTTCACTGAAGATGTTGGAAAGAGCATCCAAGATGTCCTCAGGAGTGGGGAGGCGGGGGGTGGGAGCAATACTAACCATCCTGCTGACAGTGAATGGAAGCAGCTTTGCACATCATGCAAACACATGACAAGTGCAGTTCAAGTCTGAGGAGTGACTAGCCCACCAAAGCAAGGAGTCCAGTGGCACTAAAGAATGTATTAGTCTAAGTGCCACAGGACTCCTTGCTTGTTTTGCTGAACTAGACTATCATGGCTACCTCTTTGGAACTAGCCAACACTACACAGGCTCTGCTCAAACAGCGAACCCAGTAGAGCCAGGTCCACTGTAGAAAGACTGCCTCTCCAATTGGTGTTAGCTAAACTCTCCTTTGTGGGCACAGCTGTCTCTACACTGGTGTTTTCCAGCATGACCTGTGTGTGTTTTTTCACACCCCTGCCCCACATATTTTTGCTGACAAACTCAGTAGCGTGCACACACTTGGCTTAAAACAATGGCCCACTCGTATGCTGCAAAGCAGCTCCGTCTTCACTAGGGGTATGTCTACATATCTCTTTTATTTTGAAATAACACTGGTTATTTCGAAATAAAAGAGATTAGGTCCACACAATGTTTTCTTATTTTGAAATGACGGGATCCATCATTTCGAAATATGAACCGTCATTTTGAAATAAGAACCGTCATTTTGAAACAGCTTAAACTCCATTCATTTCGAAATGGTTATTTCAAAATAAGGCCGTTCCGACATGTTGTTTTGAAACAACACCATTGTTTCGAAACAACTGTTTCGAAACAATGTGTCCAAACGGCCTTATTTCGAAATAACCATTTCGAAATAACAGCCATTTCGATAGCAGGCTTTCCCTTAATTTGAATTAACATTTTCTTAATTCGAATTAACTTATTTCGAAATAAGGACTTTATTTCAAAATAACATTTTGAAATACTTATTTCGAAATAACGATGTGTGTGTAGACGTAGCCTAGGATTTTCCCCCATTACCTTACTCAGCAACACACCTTTCTTCCTCATGAAGACAAAGCCACCGAGACAATACATATTCCAGCATGTGGTGCTCAGTCTCGAGTCCAGGCAACAGACTGCCATGCGCAATGGGACTTGTGGTCTCCATAGGCAATACTTCTGTATTTAGAAAGAGGTCCCCTGTGATTTGATCCAGGGACTTTCCAAGGTAACGGGACACTCAGGTCAGGTCCCCACAGGCTGCTGACATGCTCCTGAAAAATCACTTTTTGATCCTTTCAATCTGAACCCATGAAAAATGAAGGTAAAGACAGGCCAACCCAAGGACCCCAGGCCCAGCACGTGTTATGTAAACCACCTCCTCTTGCTCCTGACCATGCAGGACCATCATCTACCTACAGCATTGGCCTGGGAGGTGGATCTGAGAAGCTCACTTTACCTGGCTCTCGGAGATATTGATGTGGGGCCTGTAGACATCCACAGGCCTGGGTTCAGTTGTACGGAGCAGCCGAGAGAGCTGATCCACAATGCCCAGACCCCGGATGAGGGACTCACGCTGCAGAAGAGCCTTGATTCTCTCTATCTCCTCATCTTCCACTATCTCCTGAGGCCGCATGGAGTCAAACACCATCTGCTGCATCTAACAAAAGAAACACACCAAGTTATTGCAAGGTGTGTCTGACCCACATGCTAACACAGAAAGGAGACAGACGAGGGCCATATATGTTGGAGTCAGGAACAGGACATGGAACACACAATCCAGTAGATCTTGGCCACAGACTGCAGTCAGGAGCAATGGGGGTGCGGGCCATAGACTCCCAAGGGCAGGGTGGTCCACAGGTGAGCAGCCTGTGTGGGAGATCTCAATGCCCCAGCTCTCCTCCTGCTGCCAAATGGCTCCATCTGACTTGCCCCATCCATGGAGCTGCATGCTGGGTGATACCTTCCTGTTGCAAGTCTTGGCACTGTTGTAGGTGATGCGGGTGGGAGGAGCTTTGACCGTGCTGCGGATTCGGGATTTCTCCCCAGCTGACTCTCCCTGCAGATTCTCCTTTCGGTCCTTTTTCTTCTTCCCAGTGGCAGCCTCTCGCTGCTCTTGCTTCAAGCGAATTTCCTCCAGCTGCTGCCTGGCAAGAAACAAGAGTCTTGTCACTGTTGCTTTGGAGTAGGGTCCTGCAAAAAGCTGTGCTGACCTTTGTGGAGGTGACATACAGCCAAAGCCAGAAATCACTTTCAGGAGCAGGATCCATGAAGTAGAATGTGCTGGGAAATGGCCTTCAGCCTTTAAAAGCTGTTACCAGCCCGGTAAGGAAATGCCCTTTGCACAAGGCTGTGCCACTTACACACAGTGGAGATGGGCTTCACCAGGACACACACTCTAAACCACCTCAGGAATCCATAAGCAGTGGACTCCAGTGTGTCTCCCTTCTGGATGCAGAGGCAGGACAAGAGATGGTGTGCAGGACAAGGTCCTTACCCCCAGCAACAGAGCCAGTGTTCCTCCCCAGGCACTCACTAGCTCCCATGCTTTTGCAGCAGCAGCAGCAGAGAGAGCAAGGTGAACACTCTCTGCATGTACCTGGCACACTCCTCTCTTGCCTTGGAAGCTATTGTCTCGTGGAAGAGGGAGCCACTGTGCTTGAAGAATGGATCATACTTGTCTGTCCCATGTGCTGGGTAAATGCGCCGGTACCCTCCCAGGTGGGTGCTCTCGTACTTCTCTGCTTGAGCCAGCCAGGCAGCTTGGCTGTTCTCTAGCTGCTCACGTCTGCAGTGAAAGGCAAAGATGGAGAGAGGCGGAGCTCTGGCAGACGCAGCTCTGGAGATTACAGTACAGCACTGGGGTGGGAGCTGGAGCCTCAATGGCATTTCTCCCCTGGCCCTCCCCACAGGGGACCCAGGTGCACATTCAGTGCCCCAAGCCAACATAACCCACACTCCTGATCTTCTCCAGCTGATAGGACAGGCAGAGCAGAGACTCAGATCTCCCCCTCTAACCAAAGGTCTCATGCCATCTCCCAACCTCTCAGTTAACAGCACCCATTTATGAGAGCTTGGCTGTCTCAGCTGGGCCCAACCTTTCACTCAGCAGACAGTCCTCCAGCCTTCCAGGAGTGTGAGGCAGCTAACCTGCTCCACTTCCTGAGGTGATGAACTGAGAGGACCACTTGTGGGGGAGCGCCTGCCCCGCTCTGCCTAGGGAGCAGACCTCCTTAGTTGTGTGTTAGCCTTATCTGTTAAAGGCCATGTATGCAAGAGGGGCAAGGCAGTAAGACCTCTTTGTAGAAGAGGCACAGCCGGATGGGGGGCAGTGAGCAGGTGGGCTGGGGTGAGTAATCAGACACATCCAGCGGCTGGGATCACCCCTCCTCCGCTGGGATACTGAAGGACTGAACTATCTCCCCTGTGACAGCCAACAGCGTCAGTGCCTTGGAGCAGCCTTTGGCATCTGTCCCTGTTGTGCTGTCTGCAGCACTCCTGGGGAGCAGTACCTGGCCTCACGGGGTGGCTGGTGGGCCTGGAAAAGTCGCTCCTTCACTCGGCGCTTGTCCTCTTCCAGCACCTTCCTCTTGTCACAGGCTCGCAGGTTTATCAGATTAATGGCATCACAGAGCAAAGCATCCTTCACCTCTCGGTCCAAGCGTGAGTCCGTGGTGAAACTGGGAGAGTGATTCACCTGCCAAGACAAACGACTCAGACGCCTGCTCTGTCACTGGCCTTCCACCCTGTGCCCTCTAGGCACACTTTTTCCTAGCACGGCACTAACAGTAGGTGTGGCTGGCATTAGCTGTTGCTGCTTTTCTGGCACAAACTGCAGTCTAATGATCAACCAGGTACCACCTCCTGGCCTCCCCCTGACTGCCAGGGGACACACTGGTCACGGAGGGCTCGGAATGGTGCTCCAGAGCTCCAAGGAGCCTTATGACTTGGGGAGTCCCTGCTACTACACCAGGAGCCAGGAAAGAAATTTCCTTAGACCTCATGTACTGTAGACTGCCTGGCTATTTGCCTCCAGAGCCCTCATTTAATGGAGTGCTGCAGAGATTCCAGGTGGTATCAAACTGAAGCTGCCTGCAGCATGGCCAAGACTTTGGCTCCGCTTCTCTCCTTGGAACTAAAGGTCTCAGATATCCAGGCCACCAGAAGGTCTCCCCTCACCTCCAGCAGCCAGGGTTTCAGTTTTCTGTCTAGCAAGATGTCAAAGCCCAGAATCTCAAAGCAGGCACAGCCGGTGATGTGGTTGGGGAAGCAGGTACGGTAGTTGTGCTTCAGAACAGGATGGGCTGAGATAAGAGTCTTTATAATGATGTCCTCGATGTCTTCCCAGAGTCCTGTGGTATCATAGCTGTTGTCCAGCATCCAGGCATTCAAGGTGGATAGTTTCCTGGTTGGGGAACAGGCAGGGATGACAGCTGCCCACACTCAGGGACTCTGCAGCAGTAGCGAGCAAGGTCACCACGCTGCCTCCATGGGCTAGGCATTCCCCAGCCTGAAGAGTGACATTGTGGGAAATCAGGAGGCGGAGCCCACGCAAGCCCCAGAGGCACCCAGATCCAGGGCCACACTGAGGGGACAGTGTTGTGCTCAGACTTAACCACCCCAGAGGCACTTGGACCAAACGCCCAAGACACTGAAGTGGGGACCCCCACAAATCACCTGAAGGGCAAGCACTCTCCCAAGGTGACCACACACCCTGCTGCCCTGCCCTGCCATCAGTGCAGCCTCCCAGCAGGACGGCACCTCTTACTGCCCATCGTGTCATCTCGGATGAAGTTTTCATTATGTTTGTTGATAGCATAGTTGGTCAGGTGCATGCAGATATCATCCTGAGAGAAAGACAGCAGGAAACCTTCACACTCCAACCTCGGGGCCAGTGAGAGCCAACAGGCCGCAGAGGCCAGCAGCACATAGCCCTCCATCTGGCAGCTGCTGCTCATCTCTACCCCATCCCCCCAGCCTATGTTCTTCACCCTCCACTGTGAGCTGTTCCATGCAGCCAGACCCTGCCAGGGCTGATATCTGCTTGGTGCAGCTGCCAGCTTGCAGATTCTCCATCCCAGTACAAATTATGGCTGCATGGGGCTGCTGTCAGCAACGCCACTGTCAATGGCTTCCAAGGGCCCTCTACCAGCTGAAGACAGCCAGCGCCGTACCCCACCCTCTGAAGATGCCCTATGCCAGTGTGGAGGGGCAGGAGATAGGAGCTGGTTCCCTGGATCTGTGCCCACTGGAGTCCCCACGCAGGGGAACCCTCAGCAGAGGACTTGCAGGCAGTTTCTACAAGTAGTGTGAAGAAAAGAAGCTGCCCCTTTTCTTTCCTCACCCCAAACCAGAGCTGCCCCAGACACTCAGGTACGAGAGAGAGGGGCCAGGTCCACAGGAAGGCATGTGGCACAGATTTGCGAGTACTTTCCAGTAAAGAGCTCACCACGAGTGCTCACTAGTGGTGTTTTGGGTGGTCTGCACCTCTGGCCCAAGGCTGCCATAAAGGCACAAAGCCCAATGAGGAGATCAGCCACTTCTTTCTTCTCCCTCTCCCTTTCCTAACCCGTCTCTGTCCTGTCATCTTGTGCTGCAGCTTTGAGAATCACCCTGCTCCAGGCAAAGCTGGGCAGAGCAGACCAAGGAGATGGAGGCTATTCTTCGGCAATATGGGAGCACCTGGCAAAACAGGGCCAGGAAATAGCCCACATGTGGGATACTGGAGCTAGTGTGAAATCCTCCTGAAATAACCATCCTTAACATGGAGCAAAGAAAGGGAGGGGTGAGAAAACAGAACATGTGGAGAAGGAGAAGAGAATGAGGGGTGGAACCCCACCAAGTTCCTGACTTCCCAGCATCTGGGTGTCCTTGGGGTGACTGTATTAATCCTATTGAGGCTACACCAGTTGCTTGGAAACATCCCTTCTTTACCAGGTTGCTGCTGCTGGGCTCGATGTACCTCATGGTGGCAAAGCGGGCCAGCCCTTCTTCGTAGACAAAAATCTTCAGGGGGTCACAGGATGTGGCCAGGACATAAATTCGCATATCGAACTTAAAGCCATCGATAAGGAAGGGCTGTGAGACAAAAGGAAGGCGTTGACATGAAATAAAGCCACTCTGCTAGCTAGGTGTGTTGCTGGCTGTGCAGGGCAGGTCATGCGGGTGCCGTGGCTCAGGTCGCTGCATTCTCAGCAGGGAAGGGAAAATGCTGATGGCAGCCTGACTGTGCCTGAGCCGTCACAGGGAGGTGGGACAGTGACACTGGGAGAACAGAAGAGTCTAGAAGCTTGCACTGGCTTCCCAAGACACAGAGAGTCCCCATTACCTTGGATATGTACTGCTGGCAGATAAGGTGTTCCCCATGCTTAATCTCCTTTGGGTTGCGGGTTATGAAGATGCCTCTCCCTTGGCAGCCACTGTCTGGCTTGCAGATATATGTCCTGTTTTTCCTCATGCGCCCATAGGCCTGGAAATCTCCATAGCTACGTGATGAAGAAGAGGTGGCAGTTAGATCTGCAGGAAACACCACCCCAGCTCTCTGGCTGGATGGCCATCTGGATGCTCAGTTCAACATGGGGCTCAGCACTGCTGTGGCAGTCCCTCACCTCACTGCAGAGTTCCCTTCCTGGGCTGCACAGAGCTGTTCCTGAAGTACATTATTTATCGCTGGAGGAGAAAGGACTAGAATCACAGAAACTGGAAGGGACCATGGGAGGTCATTGAGTCTAGACCCCTGCACTTATGGCAGGACCAAGTGTCCCTGACACATGCTTTACTAACCTGCTCTTAAACGTTTCCAGTGATGGAGATTGCACAACCTGCCTAGACCAGTGTTTCCCAACCAGTGTGCCATGGCACACAGGTGTGCCATCAGGGCTGAGCAAGTGTGCCACAAAATTTTTTGAAAAAGCTACTCAAAGAGCTCTAGATTGGCTCATGAATATTCATGAGTTTATTTGGAACCTGTATGGTGGTGTGCCTCAAATTAATTAAAGGTAGCAAGGTGTGCCACAACAGAGAAAATGTTGGGAACCACTGGCCTAGGCAACTTATACCAGTGGTTAATCATCCTGACAGTTAGGAATTTTCTTCCTAATGTTGAACCTAAATCTCCCTTACTGTAATTTAAATCCATTGCTTCTTGTCCCACCATCAGTGGTTAAGGAGAACAATTTTGCTCCCTTCTTCTCATGACAATCTTTTAGGTACTTGAAAACTGTTATCATGTTCCTTCTCAGTCTCCTCTTTTCCAGACTAAACAAACCCAGTTCTTTCAATCTTCCCTTATAAATCAAGTGTTTCAGACCTCTAATCATTCATGTTGTTCTTCTCGGGACTTTCTTCAATTTGTCCACATCTTTCCTGAAATTAGGTGCCCAGAACTGGACACAATACTCCAGCTGAGGCCTAATCAGGGCAGAGTAGAGATGAAAAATCACTTCTCGTGTCTTTATTATAATACTTCTGTTAACACAGCCCGGAAAAGATGGCTTCTTACCTGTAACTGTCGTTCTTCGAGAGGAGTTGCTCATGTCCCTTCCAATCCCGCCCACCTTCCCCATTTTGGAGTTAGTGGAAAGAAGGGACTGGGTGGACTGGACTCTGACTTCCCCTGATATACTGTGGCTGATGCCTGCCACTCCAGGGGGAGCCGGAGCCAGCCCTAAGGCTGCTGATTGGGGGAAAAAGGTTTCCAGTGGCTGTGCATGGAGGCGTGCACACACCTACAGATGGACTGGACATAAGCAAGCTCTCAAAGGAAAATGGTGTTTGCTTTTTTTGCAACAGAGTTATGCTTTTGACTCACATTTACCTTGTGGTCCCCTATGACATGCAGATCCCTTTCTGCAGTACTCCTTCCTAGGCAGTTACTGCCCATTTTGTACATGTGCCATGAACTGTTCTTTCCTAAGTGGAGCACTTTGCATTTGTCTTTATTGAATGTCATTCTGTTTACCTTAGATCATTTTACCAGTTTGTCCAAGTCACTCTGAATTGTGAGCCTATCCTCCAAAGCACTCACAACCCTTCCCAGCTTGGTATCATCCACAAACTTTATAAGTGTACTCTCTATGCCATCATTTAAATCAGGAGTGGCCAAACTGTGGCTTGGGAGCTACATGTGGCTCTTGAATGAAAAAGTGTGGCTCACAGAAGAATGTGACCAGATCAGTTTAATAGGTAAAAGTATATGGCTACATGCCTCAGTGGGCTCTTGAAGGTTTAATAATCAACTTGTGTGGTTCTTGAGTTCCATAAGTTTGGCCCCTGATTTAAATCATCAAAGAAAATATTGAACAGAACCAGACCCAGAGCCAATCCCTGTGGTACCCCACTCATTATGGCCTTTCAGCATGATTGTGAATCATTGATAACTACTCTCTGGGAGTGGTTATCCAACCAATTTTTCACCTATTTGATGGTAGCTCCATCCAGGCTGTACTTCCCTAGTTTGTTAATGAGAAGGTGATGAAAGACCATATCAAAAACCTTTCTAAACACTAGAGACACATCTACCCCTTCCCCTCTATCCACAAGGCTTGTTACCCCATCACAGAAAGCTATCCAAGTGGTTTGACATGATTTGTTCTTGACCAGTCCATGCTGACTATCACTTAGCACCTTATTCTCTTCGAAGTGCTTGCTGATGGATTCCTTATTTGCTCCATTATTTTTCCTGGTACAGAGGTTAAGCTGACTGGTCTGTAATAACCTGTGTTGTCCTTATTTCTCTTTGTACAGATGGCCATTAAATTTGCTCTTTTCCAGTCCACCAGGACCTCATCCACAGGTTACCGACCATTTAAAAAAGTAATTGCCTGGAAGCCCTGACACTTGACCACACATACAACTGTGATTCCTTCCACCCTTCTTCTAGCTTGTGTGCTTAGTCACTGGAGGAAATCTGCCCTGACCCCACAGCAAATGTCAAGGGCTACAAGTGTGCTTTGGGGAAACCATTCCACAGCCTAACACAACATCTGTGAATCTATACATAGAGTTACATCTTGTTACATCTCACACAAGGCCACGATCCTTTGAAAAGCACCTTCACCACAGAAGCTAAGCCCAATGGTTTCCACTGCCCTGACTTCCCATCCCTGCAGACAGTGTCCACCTGTCCTTCCACTGCTCATCACTCACTCAGCAGGCAAGCACCATGTGCGGGGGAAGATGTTGTACTCCTTGGGGAAAAGTTTGAGCATACGGTTGAGGTTGCGAGCCAGCAGGTCCTTCCGGCAAATCTCCGTCATACCAGGGAAATGGTTTATTTTCTGAAACAACATGTGGCAGAGAGGATGAGTCAGCAAAAGAAGCAGAAGTGATGAGAGCCAAGGTGAGTCAGCTTCAGAAGAAACAGTGAGGGGACCAGGTACAGAAAGACAGCTGTCCTGCTGGGGTGCTCTCTTGGAGACCCATCAGTGTGAGACACATTCACTCCTCTCCCCACCCTGCAGCTTCCCCTCTCCAGGAGCACCAGGACCCCACAGAGAGGAGCTGATCAGCAAGAACCATCTCACTAAACAAGGACTCAGCATCAAAAAGGCGCAGATGGCACCCCGGGGCACTAATGGGCACTGGCCCATGCTCTCCCGGTTAGACTGTGGGGATTGCCCCATAGCTGACAGAAGAGGAGTGCCAGCACCAACTGTGGACACTCTACATGACAGCCCATCACCCCCAACCTATCTAGCCCTTTCTTCCCACTGGTGACCTGTCCAATGAAGGGGTCTTTACCTGAAACCTCTTCATTTCCATGACACGCTCCAGAGAAACTGAACAGTCAGTCCAACAGACTGTCCACTCCTCATCCTCCCCTACTTCTTTTAGGCCACAGCGTCGGGCAGCACGCCGCACTGCAGCAAAAACAAGCACATGACAAGACCAGGGGTGCCCCTGAACTGGACATGGAGCAGCAACCTCAGCAGCTCAGAGATCTCTCAGCTGAAGTAGATGGGAAGAACACAAGGAAGGAAGAACATCCCAGTACTGGAGCTGCATTGGGAATGCAGCAGAAACATTGCCCTTCCTTAACTAACTGTCCACTGGGTCTCACAGCTGGACCAATGACCTATGGCAACCTGCTGGGTCACAGGAAGGAGGCACAGGCCTGGCACCAGATCTTTAGTGCCAAGTTTACTTATGAAATTATTTCTGCCTCCAATGCATCTCAGAAGGTCAGCCCTCCCTGTAGCTTTTTTCCAGGGTCCCCTCACCATAGTATTTGGGCATCTCTCTGAGCTGAGGCCTCCAATGTCCATCATTCCATCTAGAAACTCTGTTCTTGCCACAGCAAATGAGACTGTACCTTTCCGTACAGCAACGGTGACCCTTAACCTGGAACTTGTGTGTAGCTGGCATTAGTCAATCACTACCAGCATCCTCCTTTACAGAAGTGCTGTAATCTGCATTCTAACCAGAGCTCATCAGTGGAGGCTCGGCCTGGAAAGGATGGGACTCCTGCACAGATCCAGCCCAGGCTAAGTCATGGTCACCCACCCCAAGGCTGCTGAGTGCAATGAGTACATAGTTCTCAAAGCACAAAGTGTCAACACTGCTAACATCTGTATCAGAATGGGCATTAACTGAGCCCCTGTTGGCAATCTCCATATAGAGACTGACTCCCCCTCCCCTAGCAGGACGGCTCTCCCCAGATCAAGTGAGACACACTGGCAGTCCGGGGGACAGTGTGGGTGGAAAGCCCCCAGTTCTGCTATCTAGGGCACACCCCCCAAGTGGCAAGAGAGATACAGTTGGAAGTCTGGGCAAGCTGGCACCTGTGTTTTGCCAGGGTAAAAGTCCCTTCCAAAACAGCAATAAATAAATGAAAGCCATTGCTAAAAGCCCTCCCTGGGTGTGGGGACTCTGCAGCACTTGCCATGGTGAGAACTGGTCTGAAAAGGAGCCCTGCACTGCCTGTGACTCACCACTCTCATACTTGCAGTTGGTCAAGTTGATAGACAGCAGCCTGAAGGGGGGGAGACAGGAAAAAGCAATGTCTCAGTGCAGACATGTCCTGGTCACCAGAGTGGCAGGCTCCAGAGCTGAACCCAGCCAGCTTTACTCAATGGACCCACCCTTTGTCCCTCCATTGACGGCCACCCTTGTATTGCAGTTAGAGGGCAGATAAGGTGACCAGATGTCTCCTATTTTCTAGGGACAGTCCCATTATTTGGAGCTTTTTCTCATATGAATGCCTAATACCTTCCATTCCTAATCCCAATTTTCACACGAGCTGTCTGGCCCCTAAATGGCAGCTCCCAGGACAGCTGGGATGACAAGACTAAAGAAACATTTCTCAGGGTTTTTGTTTTTGGCTTGTGAATTCTAGGTCCTAGAGACTTGATGTCATCACAGACTGAACTTTTCTACACTGTGGATTTAGTTTCCCATGCACAGCGGCTTAACTATGTCTATCTGTGCGAGACACTTAGCAAATGTGCTCTGGTCCCAGTATGGGGTAGAGAGGCAATGGAGCAAGGAGTGTGAGGCGGGTTTCCATTTGGAACTGTAGGGTGAAGATTCCACACAGGAGGAGTCTGAATGACTCAAGATTGCTCTTCTGATCATGAACATCTCCCAAAATCCCCAATAGACCTCAGGCCCCAAAATTCAGAGCTGCCCATTATTCATTCTAAATTCCATCTGCTGGTTTCCAAAGGGTGTTTGATAGTACGTGGCTGAGACCCGGCACACAAGTTCTCCCTGACCACTGCTCACCAGTGTCTTCTGTTTTGCATATGAATAAACAAGGTAACAGAACATTTCTAACAATAAGGGATTATATATGTTTCTCCCTTTGCATCTGAGAATAAACTTGATTAAAAGTGTCCCTGATGCCCCAGTGGTAATGCTCAAACTTTGCCCCAGTGCAGTGCCCAGATTTTCAGAACTGCATATGCAAAAACTCATGGGCAAACTTGTGTGCACTAGTTGTCAGTCAAGCAGGTGACTGGTCAATTATATACACCCTTCCTGCAATTGTGCAATTTCTGCAATCTAGCCTTTGATGTGCATAAAATCCAATAGACTGCAACTGCCCTCACCTTCATGATAGAGGTAAAGCCACACAGCTGACAGGTCACAAAACACAATAGTCCATTTAGATTTGACTGGAACAGAATCTAAGGAGATGGATGTGCAAGGAGGAAACTGCAACTCCCATCAGCAGCCCAACCCCTACACACTTCTAGTCCTAGTTCATGACTTGACATGGCCAGGCAGCCCAGGCAGACTCTTAATGGAACCACAGCAGGAGAGAAGCTTTAGATTCTGTGGACAGACATGTGCAACAGGATGTGATGATACAGTTGTGTGCAGGTCTGTCCAGTACCTGGGGAGGGGAGGACAGCAGCTGGGCAAGGACCAGGATGCTGGTGTGTGATGAAGTAAGAAAACCTCTTGGGTTACTGTGGTGGTTCTTTTCTGTTCCTGTTCTTTGGTGATGGTATTCTGGTGATGGGACACAGGGGTGTGATAACTATAGGTACCACTAGGGGGGGAGAGGCTTTAGTGAGACCTTACCTGGACCCCCCCTGGGGGTGACAGGTTGTGGCCGGTTTAGACCAGGGGCAGGGCAGCTGGATAGAGAGGAGAACAAAGGGAGGAGAGGGGGAGAAGGACGATGGAGGTTGGAGGGGCAGGACCTCCGGGGCTTGTCCTGGGGGTTTACTGTCTGCCCTCCTAGGTGATCTGAGAGCCAACTGTCCTAGCTGCTGTGCAAAGTGGATTGCTAATAAACCCTCTGACTGCTACACTGGCTGAGTGTCACTGCTGATTAGGATGGCTGGGACCCTCGTGGAGGGAGGAACCCCCCCCCCCCCAAGTGAGACCAGACAGAGCAAGGATCGGACTCTGGGCCTGGATTTGGGAAGCTGGCTACAGGTAGCGTGGAGACCCTGGTGAATGGAAGAAAACTCCACCGTAGCAGAGTCCTGGTGGGCTGTGAACAGAGGGGATCCAAGAGGCTTTTCTGGGTTCTCCATGACATCATGTCCCAATCAGAGACCCTAACCTGGCTTGGAACCTGTGAGTACATATGTGCTGGAACAGAGACTGGTCTCCAAAGGGTCCCCCAAGCATTAACCCTGACCCACAGAAATGTTGGGCTGGACAGAACTTCAGCCATCGAGCCTGGCCCCTGCACTGAGGCAGGCCAAGCAAACCTAGCTCAGTCCTGGCAGGGTTAGTTCTTAAAACCTGCAGTGAGGGGGATTCCAGAACCACTCTGGGGAGCCTGTGCCAGAGTGTACCTGCCCTTAGTGTTACAAAACTACTTCTAACGTCTAAGCTAAATCTCCTTTGCTGCAGATTAAGCCCATCATTCCAGTGGACATGGCAAACAATTGACCCCCCCCACCCTTTTATAACAGTCCTTTACATAATTGAATCCTGCTATCAGATCCCTCCTCTCAAAACTCTTTAGCCTTTCCTCAAAGGTCAGGTTTTTAGACCTTTTATCATTGTGGTCACTCTCCTCTGGACTTTCTCCAATCTCTCCACATCCTCTAACGTGTGGTGCCCAAAACTGGACACAGCACTCCACCTGAGGCCTCTGCAGTGCTGAGCAAAAATGAACTAACCACAGCACACAATCACCGACTGTGCCCTACTGTCAAAATGAAGAGCTGACTCCTGCCTGGACAACCCCAGGGGCTCAGAGAAGAACCTTGACCAACACTTCACACTCTAACTGTTCAAGTGTCTGTAGCTGGGATAGTTGCCAACTTCCCTTTCGGGCCAGTGCTAGTAAAAAAGCCCCTTCATATTAGCCATCTGTCTGAGGAGTCATTGGAACAACTAACATAGTGTCTATGAGACCCAGGTGCTGACATCTACAATGTGTGGCTCTGGGTTGTGGTACACATGGACACCAAGGGACTTGGGGTAGTGGGCAGCCACAGTCATTGCACTTGAAAAAGTACCATTTCCCAGCATGTCTAGTGGAATTGGAGCAAAGAGGTAGCTCCTGGACACAAGTCCACATATGCTGCACAACAACTTGAGAAAAATGGCCTTTGAGTGCCCCTCAAACACATGATAAAAAAAAATGCAGTGGGCTGCTGGCCACACAGACTTTGCAGCCTCCTCCATGGGTCTAATGGGATAGTGAAGTCTGGTAGATCTAGATGATAGTCAAGGGAACACAGGGAAGCAGAAGACAAGGAAGGCATTGAGGAAACTCACCTGTGTTTTCTCTTTTTCTTTCTTGGTGTGGTCTCTGCTTCACAGTCTTCTGTCACTTGTTCTTTCAGACCAATCAGCGGGGCAGTCGGCATATCACTTTTCCCACTTGCCCTGAGGGCACTCTTGTGCCCTAGGCATGCGTTCTCTGCCTTGAAAGCTCCCTCCTGGAGAGTGCTCTCCCAAGGCACAGCTTTACTTCCTCCATCCACGTTATTATGTTCATATGTAGACTCTTCCTCCTCCTCCTCTTCCTCCTGTTCATCAGTAGCACTCTCTGATTCACTGCTGGTCATCTTCATTCTGTTAGCTATTCTTACAAGTTGCACATGAAGGAACTAGTCAGTATGGGATGAGCAAGGCAGCCTCCCTGGCACCACCCCAACCCCAGCCAAGGGGAGGTGTAGGACCTGCTGGAACTTGCCTTTCTCTGACACCTGTCTGCCCTTTTCTTCCAGCCTCTCCTGGGCAATGTGACCAGGGAGACAGCCCTGCCTCCCTCTGCCCATTTCCCAGTCTAGCCTTCCGCTCTCAGAGGCTGCTTCCTTTCCTTTCCTTCCCCTCTCTGCCAGGTTGCAGAGATCACATGAAGTAACTGCTCATACCAAAGATGTGATTTCAACTCAGACTGAACTCTTGAAGAAATTATTTCAGTTCCTCTCACTAAGGCTGTTTCCAAGGAAGACCCACTTGTGTGAATCATCCAATAAGCAGCCCCAGAACACTTGTACGCAAAATACCTAAGAGGCATGATTGTGTCTTCGCTCTCTGTAGAAACTGTTGTGTGTGGGCAGCATACAGGGCAGAAGGCAGTGCTTTATACTGTGTCGCAATTACACCATTGGATTGCCCCACACTGTCTGAAAGGTCTAGAGTCACATCATCTAATACCGCACCCCTGGCATTTGCCCACCAGTTAACAGGTGCTGGTATGACAATCATCCAGCACGCACACCTGCTCCACTCATAGTCCATTCTTCTACATCTCCCATGGCTCCTCCCTTGCACTCACTCACTCCTTACTGTGTCCCCTTTTGAGGAGGTTTCTAAAGAATCCAAGAAGTAATCTAGCTGCATAACCAGATACACTCTGGGATGAGAATGGTGGGTTACCTGTGTAAGTGTCCTTCTTCGAGATGGGCTGTTCGCATACATTCAGTTCTAGGTGTCTATGTGCTGCAGTGCACGATTGGCCAGAAACTATTTGTCCTAGCCTGTCAGAGCAGGGTCAGTGGCCAATGCCCCCTCTGGCCACTCCCATGGCTATATATACAGCCCTGACCCTGATCCTCGTCCTCAGTCCCTTCTTTTCGCTAACTCCGAGTAGTGGGGACAGAGGGAGGGACCTGAATGTATGCGAGGAGCCCATCACAAAGAAGGATGGTTACACAGGTAACCCACTGTTCTCTTCAAGTGCTGCTTGCATCATTCCGTTCTACATGACTACTAGCTGTTCTTTGGATGGTTGGCGGAGTTTAATTTTCCCCGCTGTCAGTATGGCTACGCTCAAAGTGGCATCCCCAAAGTCATGGTTGGCTGATAGAGTGTTGAGTCATCAAGTCTGCAATGACAATCATGCTATTGACCTTAAGATCTTTTCTAGAAGAAGACCTGCATGAGAGATGTCAGAGATGTAATCTGCTATTTAATTAAAAAAAGGGGCGCTGATCTGTTATAGTGGCCCTCACTATTAATCATTAAGTGGACCAGCAAGGGAATCGTTGCCACCCATTGCGTTCCACTAACCCACAGGTGTGGCAAATGGTTGCAGCATCCTGAAAACGGAATGTGGTTTCTTCATCTCAATTAGTCTGGGTTTAATAACCTCTACCATGTGAAATACTGCTTTAGGTGTTCTGTACCCAGGATTCTGGAAGGACACACCAGAGACATGGGTATCCTGCTCTAGGAGGGAAGGACAGCTGGGTAAGATGCCCACAGAAAATGGAGAGGTGGCTCAGTACAGAGGTGTTCATTCCCCTAACCTATTGGTACCCCAAAGGGGTAAGTCTTCTATATGAGACCGATCTGCCTTGGTAAGACCTGACCAGAGGGACCTTCAGACATCTGAAGGAGCCCAAGTGGCCATCAGGAAGAGAAAAAGGCAGGGGAACTCCAGGTGGGCCCTGCAAAGCAGACTAGCCCAACCTATTAACACTTGCAACAGGGGATGAAGGTCCCCTTGAGACAACTCCTGTTCTAAGTTCAGGAAAAGAACTCCTCAAGTCCCTAATGGAAAGAAAGGAAAGGGTTGGACTAGGAGGATGGGGGTGAGAGGGCAGACTGGAGGAAAGGCAAAGGGGCAGTTGAAAGAGATCCTGTTTTACTCTGTCTCCTAGGGTTGTGAGTGAGGACAGGTATAGGTTGGATAGGGAGATAAAAAGATAGCCTATTTTAGGTCCTAGCAGTTATTCATGCAAATTGGGCAACTAGTTGCAGGTTTTCCCTCCCTCTTCTTCTTCTCTGTCCCTTGGAAAGGGAACAAAGGAGAAAAGGCTATCCTTACAGCCACTGGTCCGAAGGAGACTGCTTTGTTATTGATATGTGCCCACTTCCCTTGGCTGAGGAGTGCCCAGTAGACACGCAGCTCCTATATGACCAGTCATTGATCCCCTGCCCCGACCAATGGATAGTAAAGTGGGGAGCCTCCCTTGTACCAGGCAAGCCACCTCGTGTTGGAGGCAGCAGAGTAGAGCTGGAAAAGGGGGACCACAGTGTCAGGTGTCAGCTGCTTGAGGTGAACAGGGACCAATGGTATGATGCCCACACTTTAGTAACCAAGGGATTCTGAGGGTCAGGGGGTGTTTGGGGGAGGTACATGCCCCTTCTTCCACAGGAAGGTGATCTCCATTGACGAGCCCCACTGTGTGTTCCACTAATAGGACAGAAATGGGGTAATCCCGGATTGGGGATGATATAGGAAGACATAGTGGTCCCCTTCTTAGAATGCAAGGCACCATTCACCTGTGTCCATTGGGGGAATGAAGCAAGGAGTGCTGGGGTATCTTGTCAAAGGTTGGGCTACCAACAGTAGACTAGGCTTGTCTGGGTTGGTAGGTGGCTTTGGACCACTTCCCAAAGGCTGAGGATGACCCCACCAGGAAAAGGAGAGGGGTGGGTGCCCCTTGGGCAGATTGTATGGGACATAACCTGTCCCACTCAGCCAGAACTTGGGTGAGTTTCCCCTCCCCACTTAAAACTGGAGGGGAGGCACCCCTCCCCATGTTAGCAAGCTTCCTACCACATGGAGGTATGTTGTGCCATTAAGTTTGGGAATTACCCAGGGAAGGGGTAGTCTGGCTCCTAGTCTAGGCATCAGCCAAAGCTGCTCATGGCCCTGAGGACTTTAAGGGGACCCTTCACTTATTGGGCCAGAGTTCTTGTCAGACCTCCCATTGGGAATCCAGGGGCCCTGATCAGGAACTAACAGAGAGGGGCACGCTGAGCTGTCAAGAGGAAGGAGAAAAACCCTCTCCTGCCTGACTGTTGGATTGGCAGGAATCAATGTGTCCTGTAGGCCAGGCGCTACTAGGGACTGGCGAGCCATTAGCTGACCGTATTGCTTATGGGGCGAAAACGGTCATCCCAGGGAAAGAAAGGGAAGGGAGCCACTCTCCATTTGTAGACCTCAGTGGGGCTCCGTACCACCTTTGAGAGGTTCATGGGGGCCATAAAAATGAGGCTGGATGCGTCAGCATACAGCTCTACGTATGCTGTCACAACTACCCTGTGGTCCTTCCCTTTAAGGCCAAGGATAGAGAAAAGCTGTAACCCTTCCCTCATTCCCTTCATTAAGTGTGGGGGGTAAGTAAAGGTAGCTGCTTTCTTATCTACCCCAGTATAGGAAGACCATCTGACGGGCGCATACTTGCTCTGGATCAGCGTTCTAGGGTAGTACTGCTAACCCAACCACAGGCTCTAAGGTGGTTTGGGGTTGGAAAAAAAGCGGGTGGTTACTGCTGGCCTGTTCCCCCTTTCCCTGTGCACCCTGATTGGTTTCCTATCTGGTAAAGATCACCAGGCACACACATTATGGGTTAAGGAGGCGCGCGCTGCAGCGCAGCCCGCCGCAGCCGCCAGCGCAGGGAAGGCAGCCGGCAGCGCACTGCCTGCAGCCAGAGGCCCTCCATAGAGTTCCTCTGGGGCTGGGAGTTTTGAAAACTCCCACCCAGAGAAGCTCTAACAGAGCATGCCCAGAAAATCTGGGCATGCTCCGTAGAGCTTCTCTGGCCCCAGGAGCTGTGGCTGGGCCTTGCGGCTCCAGCCACAAGGTAAGTTTGTGGGGGCAGGGAGGCTGCTGGGGAGCCAGGAGTGGGCCGGGGGGGGGGCGGGGGGGGCCCGGCCCGCCGGGGGGGCCGCCCCCCCGGGGGGGGGGGGCGTAGCACAGCGAGCAACATCAGTTGCTCAGCTGCCACCATCTCTTAGAGGGAACATTGAGGAGGGGATAGTAGTAGGACTCCCCCATCATCCTTTTCCCTTCCGGGCTTTCTCTGCTAGGGTATTAGAGAGTGAGTGTGTGTGTGTGTGTGTGTGTGTGTGTGTGTGTGTGTGTGTGTGTG
>ML682019.1:22585674-22625644 GCA_007922195.1 Podocnemis expansa | reverse complement strand
GTGTGTGTGTGTGTGTGTGTGTGTGTGTGTGTGTGTGTGTGTGTGTGTGTGTGTGCACGTGCAGCAGTTTTCTATTCCATTATCGACCCCTTGACATTATTCCCCCAAGGGTGTGACATCTGACAAAGGTTAGCACATTGGCGCAGCCCTATAAGAGAAAAAAGGGATTCCAAGCCTGACCGCACGGGTACAGTTTAAGCTTGCTGCTCCCTGAGTATTGGTCCAAGGGCTGATGCGATGGAGCCCGCAGGTGAAGAAGAGGGCTAATTGTCCAGAGAGGTGGGTTGAGGAGGGCACCATTCTGCTTGTGGAGAGAGAAGGCGAAGGAGTTCTAGATGCCTGTTCACCCTGATCTCCATTGCCACCATGTGTGGAGGGTCCCCGGCAGACCCGCTGTCATGCCTGCTGGAGGGGTTGCTGAGGGCTTGGAGGTCTTCTGAGAACTTGGAAGTATGTGCATTCCCAGGGACCTAAGGGTGGCTCTAGGGTCCCTCATACCATGCAGCATAGAATCAGTGGTTCTTGCGAAGAGTGACAGCCCTTTGAAGGGGAGGTCTTGTACAGCCTGCTGCATGTCCTGGGGCAGGCTCAACTCTTGGAGCCACACTGCTCTCCACATAACCATGGCTGAGGTGACCCCGTGGCTAGCTGTATCAGAGGCATCCCAGGACACCATGAGAGCACCACGGGAGGCCAACATACCCTGCTCTATAACTGAGTCATACTCTTTCAGGTGTTCCTGGGGGAGAAGGTCTCGGAAGCACCTCATGGACTCCCATAGGTCAAGGGTATATCAGACAACCAGCACCTAGTGGTTGGCAATGCAGAGCTGGTAAGTGGAGGTTGAATAAGCCTTTCCCCCCAGGAGGTCTACCCTCCTAGCCTCCCTGGACCTTGGAGGGGGGCTGGTCGGTCATGTCTCTCCCGTCTGTTTGTGGCTGCTACCACCTGTAAGCTTGGTACCAGGCAGTCCACTAGGAATGCGAACCTCTCTCGGGGAATGTGGCGCTTGTGGCCAACGACTTTGGAGACCAGCAGAATAGAAGTAAGGGTCTGCCAGCACACCCCAGGAAGATCATGCACACTATCATGAAGTGACACTGAGGTTGTGGCTGGTGGAGTCACGAGCCCCAGGTTGAAGAGGGGATCCAGGTCCCCCTGAGGAGCTCAACCTCCATGCCCAAGAGCTCCATCATCTGGCAGAGGAGGTCATAGTGGATGCTGGGGATTCACGGCCTCATCTAGAGACGATTACAAGCATGATCTTGGGCTGCTAACCCTCAGCTCAATGGTGCCATGGGAGGGCTCCTCCTCAGAGGCCCCAGGTGAGAGGGACTGGCTGCAAGGGTGGTATTGGGGATGGCCTGGCTCACAGGCAGGCCTATCTCCCCCTAGTCTAGGATGGGCAGGTGAGAGTGGTGCTGGTTCCCTGAGACTTGAGGAATGGCCTCTCCTGCAGTGCCAGGATAATTGTAGTCGGCGCCGTGGAGGCACATCTTGTTAAAGTCGGTGCCGGGGTAGATGACACCGGTGATACACTAGGGTGCCAAGACAGTGAAAGGGAGCGCTTACAGGGGTGCTTCAGTTGTGGCTCCCTTAGGGCCGAGGAGGAAGCAAGTTGCCTTTGCCCCAGCTCGGCACCGGGAGAAGCGGAGGTTTCTGGATATGGAGAAGATCCCTGGACCTCTTTGCACTCCAGTGCCCTGTGGCACGGAGATGCCTGTGGGGCTTGGCTAGCCACTGACCAGCCTCACTCCTGAACAGCCCATGCCCCTGAGAGAAAGACTGGCTTCCCTTTTAACTTTGGGGCCTGGGAGGCATTGGCATAGGGAGAAGCAGAAGAGCCTCTGTGGCTTCAAAGGCTTCCAGTGTAGATGGCACTGGGATGAGCTCTGGGCCTTGTCCCCAAGTTGGGGTTGGCTGGGGAGAGCCAGAGTGACGCTGCTACTTCCGTGCCAAGGTCAACGCTGAACGTGGTTTCCTGCGTGCTGCTGGGGACTGATGCCAAGAGTGCCTGGGTGCCGCCTTGGCATGCAGTGCTGGCAGCTCTACAGAAGTCCCCAATGTACTGGGGGTAGGCTGCAGCGCTTGCTCCGTAGCCAAAGCACGCACCTCTGCTCGCCATCCTTCAATGGCTTCGGTTTGAAGGACCAACAAGTTGAGCATTCCTTTGCCTGGTGAGATTCACTCAAGCATTTTACGCACTCGTCACGGGGGTTGTCCCTCACGAAGGCCTTGCTGCAACTTGAGCGAGTCTTGAACCCCTGCATGTCGGGTGGCAGCAGGGCAGTGTTCAGGCTCTGGCTGCGAGGACTCACAGAGCACTGGGTCACAGCAGGACGATGCCCACGAACAGGTCTTCCAGCGTGAACGGACGGCTCATAAACTGAGCCGACTAGACAGGCACTTGCACCGACACAGCAGCAGGCTGTTCCCTAACTCTCACTGAGGGTGGAAAAAGGAGCTGAGGAGGATCAGGGTTGGGGCCACACACAGAGCTCCAGGGGAGCAGCCAGAGGGGGCCCTGGCCGCCGACCCTGCTCCGACAGGCTGGGCCAAGAAGTTTCCTAGGACTGAATGATGCGAGCAGCGCTGGAAGAAAATCGGGCTAGGCCACGGGGCCGGGGGAGGGGAAGGCAACCCAAGGCCGGGACAACGCCCAGCAGCGCTGATGAAGCCAGGCGGGCCCGGACGGACGGACAGGGCGCCCACCGCCGCCCCCGTTCCCGACGGGCCACAGGCCTCGGGCGCCGCGTGCACGGGAGCCGGGCGATGGCGGGGGCGGGCAGCGGCCCCGCCCCGCCCCGGGCCTCGGGGTACCCGCGAGCCCCGCCCCGCCCCGTTACCAGGCCGCCTGGCCCCGCACCCGGGCGGGGGACCGGCCCGCTGGGCCGACAGCGCCCGCCGCGGCTCCTCCGCCTCCCGCAGGCCGCGACGCCGTCTCCATGGCGACGAAAGGGGCGGGGTCAGAACCCAGCCCCCTGGCTACAAGCCCCAGCGTTGCCACGTGATGCGATAAACAGCCGGAAACGCGCAAAACAGCCCAATTGGGTGACGCCGCCGCGGCCGGCTTCGCATTTCCGTTTCCTGAACGAACATGGCCAAAGCTGCAGTTCCGGCCTCTGCTTCCGGAACAAAAATGGCTGCCGCCCCATTGCCCACAGAGCCTTCGATTGGCCAAATCTACGCAGCGGGTAAGGGCGGAAATGACGCCACGCAGGGCACAAGCTCCTGACTGGTGTGTAGCCCTTTCCGTTCCTCCCTGCCAGCTGCACAGCAGGGAGCGTGGATGGGTTCCGGCCCACCTCGCCCCTTGGGCACCCCCCTTCTCCCAGCACCCACTGCCACCTCCTGGGACCCCGGCCCCCAGCAGCCTTCCCCATTCCACCCTCCCTCCCGCTAGCACTTTGATCTCACCCACACCCCCAGCTGCTGGGCCTCCTGTGACTACGTTGACATTTTTTGAAATCGTTGTAGAGTCTTTGTGCCTCAGTTTCCCTACATGCTGCATTTGTTGCCCCATTGGGGAAGGGAACTTCTCCAGACTAGGCTGAAACAGCTGGGAGTTGCTTAGCTGTTGGGCCTTAGTCTATATATCAAGGGTGTACCTGAGAGGATTTAGGAAACCTCTGCAGGGCTGGCAGGCTGGGATATTTTTAAGGAGCTCCTCACTCTAGCATTTAAGCGTTATGACTGGTGCACGCACACAGCTGCTTTGTGAAATACAAAGAGGCCATTTGTATACAGGCAATTTTGTGACCAAGCTGGCCCTCTAACACATGCTACTGGAAAGAGAGCAGAGGGAAGGTTGTGTGATGCTGTGATATTTCCAAAGGGGGGGGTTTATTGGCTACTCCCTGACTGCCCCAATCAACAATTCTCCAACAGTTAACAAATACACAAGGATGAGACTTGAAAGTAGAAGGTGCAATACCTTATGCAATGTGGAGGGGATGGGTCCCTCCTGGTTACTCTGTGAGAACTGTCACCAGCTGGCTTCGCAGTTGGGACAGCTGTGACTCAGGGAGAAGGTGTCTCTGGATGATGTCAATGGCTGATATCTCTGTCAGATTCTGGAAGTCCTGGGCAGTTTTGATAGGCAAGTGCCCAGCCAGCTCACACAGTGCCACATTAAATGCTGCTTCCTCTTTGGTCCCAAAGCAAGACCTCCTGGCCCAGATGATCACCCGGATTCCCGAATGGGCATCCGAGTGGGCTGGCTTCCTGGGAGCAGTTCCCCGAGTCACAAACACGTTGTGTGCAATCTCTTTCTTCACCAGGTAGTCAGTGACTTGGCAGATGTTGTGTGCCAGGGCCCCAAGTTCTCCCCCTTCACTGTAAAACAGGAAGCCTGCTGCTGGGACACCCTGCAGGAAATAGAAGTTCAGTGTGGGGCACAGGGGGTCAGCTGGGGCAGTCTCAACTAGGAGCTCATAGTCCAGGTAAAAGCCATGCAGGTGCAAGTGATTGACTGAGGCAAAGGCTCCCAGGCTGTTAAAGCCAACACGGAAGCCTGGGTGAGCACTGAGAAGAACAGACTCCAGTCCGAATTGGAGAAGCTCCTGGGTGAGAATCTGAGGCAGGCAAAGAGTGGGGTCTGGAATAAGAAGCACATGCCCAAACTCCAAGGGGCTGACATTAATCACCACAAGGACATAGTTAGGTATCCCTGGGAGCCTGGGCTCTGAGGGATCCCCGTGGCTCTGAAAGCATCCCCTGGTGGGAGGGCAAGGGTCAGCGCCCCTGGTCATACGGAAGAGGATTTCCCCTGGATTGATCTTATTGAAGTGGAATTGGTGGGGATCAAACCTCTGTCTCACACTCTGGATGTCCTGTGGTCTCCTCCTCTCCAGTCCTCTCTGGATGTTCAGCTGAGCCACAAATTGGACCTTTCCAGGCAAAATTCGGGTCTGCAGTTCCCCCAGGTGATACCTGAACAAACCCAGCTTCATCCTCTCCTCCCAACCTGACCGCAAAGCACTGTCAAAGCGAGACAAGTGGTGACTTGCTGGCCCCTCTGACTTGCTTTGCTGCCACCCAATCCCATGCAGAACAAAATCCTCTTCATCATAAACAAAGTCCTCCAAGCAGGTCACGGCAGAGCAGCAGGGCTGCTCCTGGGATGACAAACCCAGTGTTTCATGGAGAATTTGGCTGGCACCCTGTGACACTGCCATGTTAGCTGAGGCTCTCCTGCAGGCTGCACCTTCAGCTGATCTGAAATGGACAATGAAAATATAATATACATATATATAAAACACAAGTTTTCCAGATGAGACAACCTTAAGAGAAGGTACTGAAAGGGACAAAAAGTACTTCACATTGTTAGGATTTCTTCTAGGAGGAACTTTAAAACACTTGAATGCATGCGTTTGTGAAAGGTTGGACGGTCAGTGTAGAGGGTGTAATGATCCAATTATACTGGCCATCCAACCTTGCAGACCAAAAAGTGAGGAGACGTCACCCGGGGTGCTGCTTGCTATTGAAACTTATGACCAAAACCAAAGTCATTGAAACCTATCAACATTGCACCATCTGCTGGAGAAAGGTGGGAAAGCACAAGGAACAGAGGCAGACATAACCAAAACTAAAATTAATATAGAGGTCCTCTAACTGATAAAAGTTGTCTAATAATAACTAGCGGTAGTTACGGATAAATAGCAAGACCCAGGCAAAGAGCTTCCCCCCACCCTGAGAAGCCTGTCCTGACCCTTCTTTCTCCATGGGGGAAAATACTCAAGCCAGCTGCTAGGCACCCGCTTGAGTGCTTTTCACTCTCCTACCACCCCTGCCTCACAGGTTGCCCAGGGAGGATCAGGGGCAGGTGAGGCAGGATGGAAGGAATCACCAAGCCCCTGCTGGAGTGAGCCTCCCGGAAAAAGGCTGCATAACTCGAGCAGACCTTGGAGATCGTGGCCACCTCACCATCCTCCCTCTGCCCTTGCCAGTTGGCCACACGCTTCTCAGTCAGGCTGGGGGCCCAGTCCTCTGCCTCTGGACACAGCGTCATGAGCCTTCCTGTCAATAAGGCTTCCTCTAGCTCCTGCAACCAAGAGGGGGCAAGCCAGCCCCCCAATAACCAAATAATGAGGAATGGAGCCCAGGCAGACCCATGGGCTCACCCAGTCTGAATTCAGCATCCTGGGCCAAGGGCACTGCTGAGCAGTGGGGAAGCTTTGAGTGCAGGGGACAGACTCCTCACCTCGGGTGGACCTCCTAGACAGTGAAACCATCACTCCCGGCCAGGAGACTGTGGCCCCGTTTCACATTATAACAGGTAATTTGACTTCACCCTCCCTTGGTGGACTGTTTCCTAAAGTTTGAATCCTTACAAATGCTCTGATTTGCTGTTGCAGTACAACCTGTTCCCATGTCTTACACTCCCCTGCATTTATTTTCATCCCATTCTGTAAATTCTCCCTCTTCAAAGTGTCTGAGGAAGTGGGATTTTTCCCACAAAAGCTCACGCGATAAATAAATCTGTTAAACCTTAAGCACCACAGGACTCCTTGCTTTTTTGGCTTTACTAGACTAACACGGCTGCCCCTTTGGAAGCCAGGAGTGGGGGACAGAGGCCGAGGAGCCGGCGGGACACACGGGGGCACACGCGTGTGCCCCGTCTGCGGAGTGTGCTCTCCCCTTCACACGCCCCCTACCGCCCTCTCGCCTCACTCGCGCCGCGCCCCCCATGCCCGCCAGGCCGGCACTCACCTGGCCGGGCCGGGCCGGGCCGGGCCGGGCGTCACACGCGGCTTCGCAGGGCTCCGGACCCGCCGGGGGCAGCGCTAACTGGCTGCCGGAGCCGACCGGGCCAGGCAGAACCAGAGAGGCTGAGCCGGGCCGGGCCGAACCGACGCGACCAAGCATCAGAAACCCGCCCGCGCCGGGTCTGGGGTGGGGCCCTTTAGGCGGGGCTGTGCCGCAGCCGCCCTGCCCCGCGACGTGACGAGCCGAGCCGAGCCGAGCCGAGCCGAGCTCCCGCGGAAGCGGCTCCGGGCGGCGCCATGGGGGGCTCGGGCAGCAGCCACCTGCCCCGGGAGCTGCTCGGCGAGTACCAGGTACCGGCCCCGGCCCCGGCCCCGGCCCCGCGCCCGCCTCCCTCTCGGGACCTGCCCGGGCCGCTCAGAGCAGCGGCTGCCGGCCCCGGGCCCGGGCGGTCGGGTCGGGTCGGGTCGGGGTAACTCGCTCGCCCTTTGTCTCCCCCCAGGAGCTGACCTTCCTGACCAAGCAGGAGATTTTGCTGTAAGGACCGCGGCGGCCTTTGCTTCCGGGCCCTGGCGCCGAGCCGAGCCGAGCCGGGCCGGGCCGCAGGACCGCAGCCCCCGGGCCGGAGAGGGGGCAGGCGGGTGGCGGCGGTGGAGGGCACCGGGGTCCCGCCTGCCCCCCCCAGGACAGGGAGACGAGCCCGGTGCCCCGCCAGGGAGCCCTGCGGGGCAGAGTCACCGCAGCCTGCCGGCCTGCGGCTCCGCCTTTCCCTTGGCATCGCTCCCCGGGGCCCTTTGCTCCCCCGCTCGGGTCCCCCGGCTGCAGGGGGCTGCTGCAGCCCTCCCCACCCCTCCCTGCAGAGGGTTACCGGCCCCACCCCATAGGGCAGGGGTCTGAAACTCAAATCACCATGAGGCCGCTCAAGGACTAGTATGTTAGCCGTAGGGCCGCACCACTGAAACCTTTTCATACAATATTGCAAATATCCGTAACAACAGTGTCATTGTGGGCCGCAGGAAATAGCTTTAGGGGCTGCATGTTTGAGACCCCTGCCATAGGGCCAGTCCCTGAGCTCTTCCCTTCAGACCTGGAGCCCCCCCGGACCCCCAGCGAGGTGCGTTCCCCAGCACCCAGGGCACTTTGAGCCCACTACTCCACGTGACAAGCTTCACTAGGAGGCTGGTGTCTTGGTACTTCCAGGCTGCCACTGGCTGTGGTCTCTGCATTTCCTGGAGGCATGGTCCAGGTGAAGCAGGAAAAAAATTCTGTGGGCTCAGCTGCGTCTCAGGCTGCCCGCACCCTGTGCTATGACGCAGCAGCTGCTGGGGGCTGAAGTCCATGGGCTCTCTGCAGGGCTTTGCCTGATGCTGCTTTGGTGGCTGTGAAGCTGTTGGCACCTGCCTGGATAAAAAAACAAGCAGCAGTGTGTGGCACTGGATGCCAGTGGCCCACATAATGCCCGGTGCTGCCCACCACACACAGCTGCTCCTGCAAGGTCCTCCACAGCAGTTGCGTGGGGATGGGCACAGCCGCTACTTGCTGTCGGTGCCTTGTGAACCTTGCTAGCAGCCACCCAGCAGGGTTGCCTCTGCAGCCAGCCTCAGCGATGAGCGTGGAGGAAAGAATGACAGCCTGGCCTGGGCTAGTGCCCAAGTGCTGACTAGAGGTGTGGCAGCAGGGCCAGCCCAAGGGTTTTTGGCAGCCTATGGCAACACTGATTTTGTGTCCCCCCTCCCCTCCCTGGCCACTGGTGGGAGTCTGGCCTCAGCCAGGGAGCAGCGCAGTGGTCAGAGATCAGATCAGGGCAGGATAGGCTCGCTGCCCCCCCCCCAGCCCAGTCTTTCATGCCCCCTAATTGTTGGCACCCTGGGTGACTGCCTAGGTCGTTTCTATGGAAGAACCAGCCCTAGGTGGCAGGTGTCTAGGAGCTGGCTCATGAGATAAGTGTCGGAGAAGAGGAGCTGCTGTAGACAGCAGAGACGAGCTGGCTGAGGCAATAACTGATAAACGCTGTCCACCCTCCCTCTCTCCTGCTTTGCATGGGAACATCCCAATGTTCACTCTGAGGGCCCAACACAGCTGAGCAACATGTTGCTCGCTGCATGGCCCCCCTCACGTGCCTGATCCTGCTCCCCCGTTCAAGCTCCGCTGCCTGCCTGGCCTCCTGGCAGCAGGGACAGAGCAGCCAGCCCAGCCTACCCTGAGCCAGCCACGCCTCCTCCATGGATCAGGTCCATTCAGGCTGGGGGGAGGTGGGGCTGGGGACGAAGTGGCCCAAACTCTTTGGGAGCGGGTCGCTCCAGGGCCCCAATCCTGCACGCCAGAGCTCAGCACTGGTCTCCTCCACCCCCTGGGGAGGCGGGGTAGGCTGGGCTGACTGCGCCGGCCCACTGTGGTGAGGCCAGGCGGGCGGGCGGGCAGGCAGGCAGGCAGAGCAGCCTCCGGCCCTGCTGGCCCATGGCCTCCCCCCTTCCCCACCCCCAGGAGTTGCAAGGGGGGCAGTTAGTGCCCCCTTACCTAGCTGCCAGAGCGGCGCAGACTGGCCCCCCACCGTTCCTCCAGCCGGAGAGTCCGCGCAGGCTCAGTGAGAGCTTACTCTGAGCAGGAGTTTTAAAACTCCCAGCTCAGAGTCGCACTCCAGGCAGGGACTGCAGCTGCTGGCCATGCACAGCTGGCAGCATTCCCTGCACCAGGCCACACAGCTTAGAAGGAACATTGGAGCATGCTCAGGTGACTCCACCACACAGGGCCATTTGGTGAGCTCAGGAAGTCTGCATCTCAGACCCGCGGTGGCTCGGCCCTGTGCTAATTGTTCTTGTCTCTTGAAGTGCCCACAAGAGATTCAGTGAGTTACTGCCAAAGGAGGAACGGGAAAACGTCATGCGGACACGAGTCCCCAAGAGCAAAATCCTGACGCTGCCTGAACTGAGGGTATGGTGCACAACCCCTGCGGTTCCCCCACATCTCCCAGCCCTAAGAGCCAGGTCAGTTCCAGCACTTTTCTGGTGCTGGGCCAAGCCAGGGCTGCAGCGCAGCAGCTCCTTGTTTGCTGCTGTTCCTTTGCCCTGAGCTTTGCCTGGTATTGGTGAATGGGGAGGTGGCTCAGCTCCTGTGCATTTGCTCCACAGACCATTCTCCTTCCAGAAACCCACTTCCCTAAGCTGCATGGGCTGTCCACCAGCACTGGGCCCTCTTCTCAGGCCCTTGTGGGGCTGTGGTCCCCTGGCCAGAGTGGGCAAATCAGCACCACCTGGACTCATAACGTGACATTCTGAGTCATCTACACTCCTTGTAGATTTTCAGGCTGGAAGGGACCCTTGTGACCATCTACCTGACCCTCTTTACCTCAGCCAGAGCAGAACTGCCCACCCTGACCCTGTACGACTGGCAATTTCCCTGTGTTGGCAGGCTAACCCGTTCCAGCATCGTATCTGCCGTGTCTTCTCCACCGCAGAGGATGGGGATGGCAGCATGACCTTTGAAGACTTCCTGGACATGCTGAGCGTCTTCAGCGATGCAGCCACTTCAGAGATCAAATCCCACTATGCCTTCCGCATCTTTGGTAGAGATCAGCCGGGCCCTGGGATAAATGCTGTGCCCCACAGGTCCCTCGCGGCAGCGGGGTCTTAGGGAGTGTGGGTGGGGGGGGACTGTGGTCCCAGGAGGCGTTACGTTAGGAGCCTGCTGTTCAGAATTATTGTGGGTAACTTCGCCAAGCCGTGGCCTGGGGTGAGGGGCTTGGAGGCTATGGTGTTAACCAGCCCTGGCCCAGTGAAGGGTCCAGGGGGCAGCCTATGAGGTGCCCATGGCAAAGGTGAAGTCCAGCTGACAACCCCCTCTCTGGGAACACCTGTTTGTCACACTGCTGTTGCTAGGCCATTGCTATGGGAACAGGATCTGATGGACAGGTGCCTCTGAGCCTAACTTGGACATTTCCCCCCAAGATTTTGATGATGATGGGACCCTGGACAGAAAAGATCTGGAGAAGCTGGTGAACTGCCTGACAGGGGAAGGAGATGAGACCCGACTGAATGAGTCCGAGATGGACCAGCTGATCCAGAATGTGAGTGCACCAAGCCCTGTGTTGTCTGGGCCTGGGATAAAGCCTGGCAGGTCTGCGGCTGTGGGCGGCTCACTCTAGCTTTCTCTACCCCTGCCAGATCCTGGAGGAGTCTGATATTGACAAAGACGGGACCATTAACCTCTCTGAGTTCCAGCATGTCATTTCCCGCTCTCCAGACTTCGCAAGGTACTGCACTCCCCCTGCCTGCCACGCCATCTGAGTGGAGAAAATCCACTGCTTGCTTGGCTGGGAAAGCTATCCAATGGCTTAACTCTGCTCTGGTGGTACAGATCTCCCAGCTGGAGCCAGAAGGGTTAGCTGCACTGAAGTAGCTGGGAGCTGCTTTACAGTGTGTCCTGTTCAGGGAAGAACCCTTTGCCCATCTCTAGCCCCTCCCTGGGGCTGGTCCCCCTTAGGACTGGGAGAACACATGCAAAAACACTGGAGTTGCTCTTCAGTGGGGCTTTGGTTCCTGGATCACTTTGATGCTTGAGAAAGCAGTCCCGTTTCCTGCGAGTCGTGTTATGGCAGCACCCAGGCACTCTTTCTGGTGTCTGGGCTTGAGCCTCTGATGCAAGTGCTTGCCCGGAGAAGGTCTCTGTCTGTAGAGGGCCATTGGAGACAGGCCATTCTCTCCATACCCTGTGGGGAAGGGGATAGCTCACCTATTTCACACAGGGCTGAGAACAGATACCACATCTCCAAGTCCCCACAACTTGTCCTCGCTTCCCAAACATTATCAGTCTGGCTGCTGGGGGCTGTCTCCTCTTTTCTGGAGGTGGGGGGCTCAGGCCTTTACTATCCCTGGTCACAGACTGGCAGCAGAAGTACCTGGCTGTCCTGGCCTCTAGTCCTGAGCCTCATGCATCAGACTGGCCTTCCTGCCCCATTCCAGGCTCATGTGCCTGCTTCCAGGGCTGCTCCATTCCTCTGATTTGCTTGTGTGTGTCCATGCTGGGGGGGCTTCCAGGAGGCACTTCCTCCAGCCATTGTCCTTTCAAGCCTAGTGGGATTCTACCCCATCCCCTCTGAGTATCCTTCCCGTCAGCAGCACCCTGCCTTGCCCACACTGGCCCTGTGTGGCAGGGGACAGGGCTCAGCCCTGGATGCCAGCCCTATAGCTCCCCTGTGGCAGAGCCAGCATCTAAGGACAGGCTCATGCTGTCTCTTTCAGTTCCTTCAAGATTGTGCTGTGACGGCACCACAGGCCTTCCCGCAGAGATGTCCTGTAGCTGGCCGTGCCTCACCGTCTTCCTTGCTTGCTGCACAGCTCTGTACTGTCTCTGCGGACGGGCTGGATCCTCCCCTTCCAGCAAACGGATGCAATATATTGGTGACTCCAGCACCGGGCTAGGAGCTGGTGTCTTGGAGCGCTCCTTCCATAGTGCCTTATGCAGGGCTTAGTGGGGCAAGACCTCTCCTGCCCAGCCAGCTGTGCTTCCTGCACTCTTCTCAGGCTAGAAGCATTGAGGCCTGTCATGCAGCTTCCCTTGTGCTTCATAGGAACTCATGGCGTATGGCGACTGTAGGCCCCACCTCATCAAACCATATCTGGTCAGAGCACAGGCTGCCAGGACCCCGTAGAACAGAACATGCTGGGACCTCTAGTCTCCCTGGCTCATATCTTCATTTGCTCACATCTATGCAAGCTAGATGCAGGCCCTGGGCCCGGAGCTGGGACTCCAGCAAGGAGCCCTGCGGGTGCAGAGCCAGGCTGGCAGGGCCAGCAACATTGGCTCCTTTCACTATGCAATAACAATTGCACTTTAACACACTGCAGTCCAGCTGGTGGCTGTAGTGTCCCCGTCAGGTGGGACTGGGCCTGGGCTTGGCTTTCTGATCA
This sequence comes from Podocnemis expansa, assembly GCA_007922195.1. Lineage (NCBI taxonomy): Eukaryota > Metazoa > Chordata > Testudines > Podocnemididae > Podocnemis > Podocnemis expansa. The sequence continues at coordinate 22,613,033 of ML682019.1, read as the reverse complement.
GGGAGGGTGGCTGGGGAGGGCCCAGCAGGTTCTACACCATTCCCAGGGGTGGCAGAAGGCAAAGCCAATGCTGAGATCTTTGACTTTTAAAGCTCTTCTCCACCTCCCTGCCCCAGACTGGCAGGGCAGCCTGCACTGGCTAGTGGGACTCAGGCCAGGAAAGGCCGTGAACACTCCCCTCTCCTGCCTCAGTGGCTCAGCTCGGTGCTAGTGCCCATCAAGGCAGCAAAGACTCAGGAGCTGGAGAACTTTTCTTTCTTTCTCCTCTTTCTTACTAAGCAGCTGGTTTGCCTGGGCTGGGTGGGTGATGCTCTCCACCTCGGCCGAGGGAAGGAGGTGCCTGTAGGTCTGTCCTGGCCCTGACTGGAAAATGAATAAAGAGCTGGAGTCTTACCTGTACCTCACCTGGTGTGTGTGTGCATCCTGTGACCTGTCTCTGCAGGGAGAGGGAGACGCCTTGTTTTCCTTGCCCCCTGCAGGGTGAGCAGCCCCTTGGCCATGGCTCCAGGCAGCGTCCATCAAGCTGCCGTTCCTGGCACGTGGCAGTGCAGGGCCCGTGGTTCTCTGTGCTAGAGGCTATGGTCTCCTCCCCAGTCCCTGGGAGCCAGCTGCTGCCCTCTACTCCATGGGGATCCTGGGCCCTGACTCCTTGCCATGCAGTCCCCCCACCCCAACTTGGCTCTGTCCCAGGTGGGGAGGGAGTTCTGCTGTGGCCACTCACCTGCTGGCACTGCCTGACCCTTGAGGGACTGGTACAGGGCAAGTGCCAGCTGCTCTCCTGCTTGGGTCTGGAGAACAGTGCCAATCAGTCCAGGTTGTCACAAGGGCCTAAAGGCACCAAGAGCTGCTCGCTGTAACAGCGATTCAGGGCTGTGCGCACATGGCCCATGCTGAGCACTAGAATTCTGCACTGGGTATGCCGGTGAATACCCAGCCACTGGAGCAGGCTCCTGATTAGAGAACAGACCAGGCCAGGAACACAAGCTGCACAGCCCAGTTACTGTGAGATTCACTGCCCCTGGCCTGCTGCATGGTAGCCAGGGTGGGCACATGAGGGGAGAGCAGAAGAGCAGCAGTCACAGAACTGCTGGCACCCAGCGAGTTTGTCCTTAGAGCCCCACGGTCCTTGTTTGGGTTTTATTTGCACTAGTGTAGCTGGGAGCCAGTTTCAACTTGGCGCTCCACACTGGGGTTGTGGCTCCAGAAACATCTGCCCATCCCCAAGCCAGGGCACATCCCTGCAGGCTGGCTGTTCGCTGTATGTGGCCTGACAGTGGCAGGTTCACTTTCTGCTTTTAAGAGTGGGATCAGTGGGGGCCATGTCTCCTCCCATCCCCGCACACACAGGGGTTCTCCCCCCACCACATCTTGCTCATACATCAGTGGGGACATCACTGCTTTTCAGTGTACCCCAAAAATGAGGCGAGCTTGGTCTCCTGCCCTCACTTCCCTGCTCCTCTCCCGTAAAGTCACCAACACCTCATCAGTGATGGGGGGAGGAACTCGCAGCACTGGCTCATCAGAGTCAGACAAAGAGCAGATGGGGCGGGCCTGGTGAGGAATGGGAGGAGGGAAAACTGCACAATAAAGAACAGCTTTCAAGGCAGCAGTCTTAGCGACCTCACAGGTAACAGTCCATGAGAAACACGTCTAAGGGGAAAATCAATTCAAAAAAGTTAGTAACTTTACAAGGAGACGGTATTAAGGGCACAAGAGCAGACTATCCCCCAGCCCAGGAAAGCTAGGAAGCACAGCATGACAACACCCTGGCTTAACCAGATCATCAATGGGCTGAAACTCAAAGAGAGCCCTACAAAAAGTGGAAACTAGGTCAAATTACAAAGGCTGAATATAAACAAACACCACAAGCACATAAGGACAAACTTGGAACGGCCAAGACTCAAAAGGCGATTGAACTAGCTATAGCTGTAAAGCGTATTGAGCAACCATTCCACAAATACATTGGAAGCAAGATGACAACCAAGGCTGGGGGTAGGCCCATTATTCTCTGGGGACCCAGAGTGGAGAATGCTATCAGGAAATGTGGAAAATGTCAGAATTACTAGAGGCCTTTTTTTTTTGTTTGTTTCAGTAGCAATTGGACAGCTAACATGGTGAGTGCCAGTGAAAATGAAGGAGCTGAGGGAAAAATACAGAACAGCTGCTGGCTGTGCCACAGCTCAGATCGGGGCAGGCCACCCAGTGTCCCACACACACCGTCCTCCATTGCAGTCCTGGGGAACTGACACCCTGCAGAGCAGTGGGCTGAGCAGAGGCGATGGCAGCCAGTGCGGGGCAGTTTGCACCCGATTTGCTCCCTCCCTGCACTGCAGAGCTGCCCCATCTAGGGATGAGGAACAGCATGATCTGCAGCAGTGAACATGCCAGCTTGTTGCTGCCTCGTCATGGCAGCTACACCTATCCCTGTGGTGGGATCTGGCCACTTCCAGGGATTTCCATCTGCCCTGGGCAGCTGAAACATCCTGCCCTCCATGCTCTGCCCTGGAGTTTCTGTTGCAGAGCCAGGGATGGTGAGGATGTTCCCACACAGAGGTGGTACCAGCTGCATCCCAGGCTCTGGTGCTGGCAGATCTCCAGGAGCTTGCTGCCAGTCCAGTCCCCTTGACCAGCAATGCTCTCTTTGGCTACCCCATGCCCTGAGCTCCATGGGAGGCAAACAGAGGGCAGCAGAATGGCTGGCAGCACCACCCCATTTGGGGCAGGGCCATTGTATCACAAATGTCACTCTACTTGCTGGCAAGAATCCCTCCTTCGCTACCTCCTTTTCCTCCAGCCCCTGCATTTTTTCCTTCCTTCCTTTCTGTTTTCTGGCCAATCCTTCCCTATGTCTGGCCACCCCTTGGAGTGTGGCTACTAGACTCCTTTCCTGTGGCAACAATTCCCAGCATTTGCCTCCATTCCTGGCCTCCCAGGGCTGCCCTCCAGGTCCTAAGCCTTGCAGCTACCTCACCTTGCCTTAGCTAGGCCCTGGCCCCTTCTGTTCTGTGGCAGCATTCAAAGCACAGCACTGCTGAGTGCCAATGCCCCAAAACCACGCTCTGCAGCCCTCTAGGTGCACCCCAAGTGTCACGGTCACTCAACAATTCCAACTCATTTCTCTCTGCCTGTCACACGGGTGTGAAATAGGGGTAACAACAATTCTTACCTTGGGAGAGCTGGACTCTACCTGCCCCAGGTTCTCCACGCAGGATCTGTGTGCATGACCTGCCTACAAATTCCAGCAGAAGGACTCATCCTGACCTCCCCTCCCATGGGTGATCAGCGGGGTGGGGACCTTCAGATTCACTGCATAGACCCAACTCTGGAGTAACAAAGCCGCTGGTAGGTTATCTCACTGTAGCCCAAGTGAAGAGACCCACATTCCAGCTGTCACCCATCCTCTCCATCCCCTTCACCACCATCCTGCACCCCTTTGCTCATTCATTCTGCTTGGGTGCCAGCAGGCCACAGGAGACTGGCATACCCAAGCTCAGCTCTGAAGGTTGGCACCCACAAGGAGTCATGTGCCACTTTAAGACTAACAGATTTATTTTTCGCATGAGCTTTTGTGGGATTTTTCTCCCACGAAAGCTCATGTGAAAAATAAATCTGTTAGTCTTAAAGTGCTATACAACTCCTTGGGTTTTTTTGCTGGACTAGACTAACACGGCTATCCCTTTGGAAATTGACCCAGAAGGAACAACTGCAGAGAACACAGCTGCAGCCTAGGCATGGCCCGCAGTCGCTCTGCGGGGAAGGTGCATGCAGAGCTCGGTGTTGGGGGAGTCATGGCGGCTGCAGTGCGCTCACTGCATGCCCGTTGTCAGAACTTCCCTGTCCCACTCAGCATGTCAGTGGAAAGGTTCAGAGCCCTTTACACCATGGCCAAGCCTTCATGGGAACAGCAAAAGACAGGGTGATCCCCCTACCTATGTTCCCTCTAAGCTGTGCACGTGTGCGCATGCACACAGGCTGTGAAGCCCGTGCACACAACAAAATAAAGCATGCACAAAAAATTTCAACTGTGCTAATATTTTTGTGCTACTTGAAGAAGGCTGTTTCAAATAGCATGTTTCAAATAAGGTTTTGTAATTTATAAAATCATTTCCATCACCATATCAAAATAAAATTTAGATATTTGCATCATATACACTTGCTTCGTTGCACTCACAAGTCTGACCACACTCACTGGAGTGTGCACAAATTTGGATACTGGTTCCAAAAATCTGCACAAAAGAAATTTTTTGCGCACACAGACTATGAAAAATTAGAGGGAACGTTGCCCCCTACCCCACTGAATTTCATCCCCAGTTCTAAAGCCTCGAGGTGCCGGCACTACTCAATGAAGTGATTGTAAGACATTTTTACCCACGAAAAACAATGCATTTTCCCTGTTTGCTGATGCAGCTCAGTCTTAGCTGAGACTTTCCAGACATGTTCTGATGGAGGCAGCCACCCAGCGTGGTGAATTCCAGCCCCAGTGTTTACAATCTGGCAATGGCAGAATTCACCAAACACAGGCTCTTCTGCTGGGAAGTACTGAGCACCTTTGGGTAACCACGTCCCTGCCACCTCAATCTCCAATCACACCTGCGTCACCCCCCCCGGGCCCGTTGGCACCACTGCCTGGGGACTCATGGACGCTGCACACAAAAGAGACACCTAGACTTTATATTAAAAAAAAAACCACAGAACAACCAACTTTTGTGCAAGACTATCCACAAATCGTGCCTCACACACCAGCTGCATTCCTGCCCACCCAGATGCACTGGTGCATGCTGCTGCTCAGACATGCTCACCCACAGCCAGGACTGACTTCACATTTTCACAGATTAAAAACAAAGCAAAGCACAAATACACAGAACGTGCCACAGATCCAGCTCCCACCAGGTTCCCTGCTCACATTAGGGGCAGGACGTCCCAGTGATGGGGAACACAGGGGATCTGACACAGACAAACTCTCCCACCTGTCCAGAGGCAGCTCCACATCAGGCAGCAGCAGGCCCCCCATCGCGGGCTCACACAGGCCAGTGTTATTGACACACTTCATGTGGCCAGCTCTTTTGAGCCTTCTCCAAGAGGAAGGGATTGGGGCTGGAGCTCCCTTCCCTCCTTGCCTGCTCAGCACGGGGCTGGAATGCTGGATGGTGGTGGTGAAGCTCCAAGATGCTGTGCTAAGGTGTGCAGGGTCCCCACTGTGCTTTTCCCAGCACCAGGGCCCTGGGGCCTTCCTAGAACACCCTTCTCCAGAGCCAAGTAACAGCCCCTGGCTGCCACCACGGGGCTGGGGTGAGAGGGCTCCTTGCCCTTCCTGCAGGGGGAGCTCAGTCCCGCAGGCGTGTGAGCACCTCCCAGATGGACAGAGGTGCTCTGCCTTGGGTGGCTGTGCTGTTGCCCTGGCTGTCACCAATGGCTGAAGCAGGGTGCCCCACCCCACCCCTGCCCCATCCCTGGTGGGCACCCCACCACCCAGTTTGCAAATTGTTGGGGTCGGTGGTTGCAAGGGAGGTAGGATGGGGCAGGAGCATGCGTGTCCCAACAAACACCGAGACCCCAGGCCCAGCACCATGCAGAGGGGCTGTGCCATGGCCAATTGCCTGGGTCTTTCAGAAGGGTCAGCGCAATGATGGCCTTTGCATCTTGTGGGCTCAGTTCACACTTCTAGTCTGCTCACACCACAGAGTCCCGGATCTCAGAGCCCAGCCGCACCCTGGGTCTCTGGCAGGCTGGAGAGACCTCCACGAAGCTGTCCTGGATGCTGAGGGGCCTCCTCTCTGACTGGGAGAAGGCCGTGCTGGCACCCGGGGGCTCGTGAATGGGGGTGCTGATAATATAGCTGTCACTTAAGGTCTGGTAGCCCTTGTAGTCAGGTGCCGTGCTGGGCAGGCTGTTGCCATTGAGGGGCAGGCTCTCAACAGGCAGCCCGATCTTCCTCTGCGGCTTCAGGTGTCCACTTGGGTGCTCACCCTGCTTGAGGAAGGCCTTCATGCCGTCCCGGTGCCGGTAGAGCACAAAGAGTGCCAGAGCCAGCACAGCCACCCCAAAGAGCACACACATGATGAGGAACTCGGGCCAATAGTTTTTGCCATCCCAGCGGGAAGAGGTGCTGCCCTTGGCAGAGGTGCTCCTGGATGTGCTGATGGTCTCCATGGTGTCCTGGATGGGAACAGGCCCGCCCTCTGTGCCCCCAGGCACGTGCGGCAGCGGAGGCACCTCCTCCACACTCACGCAGTAGCTCACCATCAGCTTCTGGAAGCCCTCCTCCAGTGACCAGCACTCGTAGGTGCCCACACGCTCTGGGCTGCCCACCAGGATGAGGGCTCCATCTGGCAGCACCAGGTAGGAGGCGTTGGTCTGGGTCCCATTGTGTACCCACTGCCGTGAGGCCAAGTTGGACAAAAGCCGGCAAGGCAGGGGCATGACCGCGTTGGGTGCAAGTTGGATCCGCTGGCATTGTGCTGCTCCTGCGGAGCGAACAGCACAGGTGGGTCAGGCATCTCCTTGCAGCTCTCACTGTCTAGGCTTCCTCCCACTCCCCAGACCAGGAAATGGGAACAGCTGGCCCCCAAGGGTGATGTGCAGGGGGCTGGGCTGCCTCTGGGGACTCTGCTCCCGGCTGTGGTAGGTCTAGGCACTGCTAAGGGGAGGAGGGCAGCAGCTGTGCAGCTCCTAGAGCATCCCCAGATGGCCAGACCCTGGCACAGATGCCACCCCCTGTAGCAGGTAAATGGTAGCTCAAATGCACAGGTGGGGAATCTCGTACCCTTGTCCAGGAAGTCCCTCATCTGAGTCCAAACAGAGCAATACTATGCATAAGGGATGGAGAACCCCATGCTTGTACCACGGCAGACATGGCCCACTCCTCCCCCTGAGTCCTGTCACAAGGTTTCCTTACCTGGGGGTGGAAGAAGGCGGGGGGTAGGCAGAGACATGTTCCCTGCTTGGCAGAGCCTCTCTGTGTTGGCATCTTCGATATCCTGGGCCCAGGCTCTGTGGGGAAGGACTCACAAATCAGGGAGGGGTGGAGGAAGCAGGTCTAAGTGGGGCAGGGTGGATGAGCTGAGAGGGGCTGGAAAGGCAGAGCCCAGGACCCCGGCACTTACTGGGAGTGCGGCAGCAGGTGGTACTGTGCAGCACTGCGGCAGGCGTCCCCGCTCCAGGCGCAGTAGGGGTCCCGGGACAGGACACACTCCCCACAGCTCCTGTACAGGCTGCAGTTGGAGACAGGCACCTGGGCCACAGCTGAGTAGGAGGCAGCATAGAGCAGGCCCTGTGTAGGAGAGAGCAGACTGAGCACCAACCCTGCAGGCTAGCTGCCGGTGTGGGCAAGGTTACCTGGAGATATCCCCAGCGGGGGCCAATGCAGCAGGTGCCTCACATGAAACCCATGTTTATCTTTCATGTGGCTCCAAGATCCCCCCAATGCAGGCATCACTCCTTCCAGGAAAGAGTTAAGTGGCTCTGCTGATGCTCCTTACTCACCCCTGTTCAGTATCAGAGAGGGGAGCAGCTCTGTGGGAGGAGAGGATCCAGGGTGTGGGCTGAGCAGGCCATAAAGAGAAGCTTGCCAGCAGCCAAGTCTGGGCAGAAGGCCCAGGCTGTTCTGTTTGGGAGTTTCAGGGGGTAATGCCAAGCCTGGGGGTGACCAGCTTTGATTCAGTTCCTGATGCTGGGCAACACCTCCAGACAGTCTCTGCACCAGAGAGACTGTGCAATGATCCTTTCAGTGCAATCCACTCCCTCCCATGAGAGCTGGAGCCAGCTATGCCAAAGTCCTCTGCTGGGGGTCATTCACAGAGAGAGATGTGAGCCCCGAACCGGTCCTGGCTTGCTCGGTTTGCCTCACAGGCTAGCTGAGCGCTTGGCCCTTCTAGGACTGCACAACTGAGCACAGCAAGCGCTGAGATGACAGCTCTGCAGAGCACACATGGAAGACAGCTCCTGCTCCCAGCCCACCCGCCAGAGCCATGAGCCCCAAGGCTGCTGGCACTGCCTGCTGAGGAAGTGACAGGATGCAGGAGATTTCCATCAGGTTTTCCGCCTTGCCTGGTTTTCGTCTAGCAGCAGCTTGTGGACTGGGTGACCAGCATGGAAGAGGCGGATCTCCTCAATGATGTGCACCTTCTGGTTCACACTCACAGCCTTGTGCAGCCTCCCGTCATCTGCAACAAAGTGGGGTGCACTGAATAGAGCCCCCAGGCTGGGAATGCCCCATGCTTTGCTGGCCCCACGCACTCACCATGGAGACCCACCTGTGCCCAGGAAGAGAACGTCATAGGTGCGGTGCAGGCCCTGCACCCGCTGCACACGGATCTGCTGATAGTGCACACGGCTCTGCAGCAGAAGTGGCTGGCTCCGGATGGCACTGTCCATCAGGAAATGGTCCTTGATGAAATTCAGGATGCGGTCCGGCATCTGGAGAGAGGAGTTGATCTTCATGTGCCGTGTGTGGCTGGTGATGCACTGGTTGGGTGGAGAGAGAGACAGCTAGACAAATGGACAGCACTGACACGCAGCCTGCAGTCACGGAGCACACATGCTGCTGGTTTAGTGCCCTCCAGCAGGCGGCAGTAGTGAGAGTACCTGCACACAGGCACTGAGGGGTGGTGTGTAACACACTAGCCTCTCTTGGCCCCTCCCAAGCTGCAACAGCACTGAGTAGGAGCTCCAGGAAGACACTAAGGGTCCAATTTCCACAGGGGTTGGGGTTGAGAGGTGCAGTGTGGGTCAGCTGAGCCTGTGTTGGTGTGACCAGTGCCCTGCAGAGCAGAAGGGTCTGGGAGGAGTCCTGCCCGCTGTACTAGGAAGGGACGTACCGCTCCGGGCCGGGGCTCTGGCACAGGGCGAGTGTCCGTATACCACTGCTGCGTCTCGCGGTTCACCTCCTTGTAGAGCCCACCAAAGGCCTTCTGCACATCACGCATGGCAAAGGCGCACACAGCTGAGCTGCCCGGGCCCCCTTTGTTCCTGACAGGAGAGCACAGGAATGGCGAGGGGGAGTGAGCAGCTTGCAATGCCCCGGCACCTTCCCAGGAGGCCTGGCTGACCGCCCTGACACACACCTACTCTGGGCCAACAGCTGGCTGTCAGAACCCTCCCCGCCCCCCAAGCCAGCCAGGGGCCTGGATCGCAGCAAGTGCCCCTTGTGAAGATAGGACCCATGCCCCGCCTACTAGCCAGAGCTAATCTCTCTCCTGTCAGTGATCAGATCTAGACCAAGCCCTGCAGAACCAAGCCCCCTTGCCCAGGCTCACCACTGCGAGGTGAAGACACCATAAAAGACTGTATCCCTCCAGTTCTGCTCCCCTGGCGTAAGCACAAACATGTCCTGTAGCACATTGAAGGGGAAGCCGTCATCAGACCGTGAGCACAGGAGCTGGGCCTTCAGGAACGTGGTCCACCTCCGCTGGAGCACCCGCTCTCCGCCCAAGTCCCCCTGCCGAGGAGAAGAGCGTCACCCTGGATGGACGCAGGAGGCGACCACAGGGAACTCTGTGGGCAGCAGGGGGGCATTGCAGGCCCAGCCATGACCAAACTCATACTCACAATCTCCCCTCACACAGCTGTGACTCTGCCAGCCTCAGTCTGCAGGTGCACTCCCTGCTCCATCACCTCGTGCATGTGTGTGAGCTGACCCATCCCACTGTGCCTCCTTCCCAGCACATGTGTGAACAGACACCATCACAAACCCTCCCCCAGTAAACACACACAACCCGCCCTATCACATGCTCTCCCCTGGGCCACACATGAACACACCCATCACACACCTTCCCTCAGCATGTGTGAGAACATGCCCATCACACATCCTCCCCCAACACATGTGAAAACACACCCATCACACACCCTCCCCCAGCACATGTGTGTGAACATGCTCCATCATACACCCTCCCCCAGTACACACCTCCTTGCAACACACAGCATCTCACCTTGCACACGCGGGCGATCCGTGACACGATGGTGTTCTCAAAGAAGTCGAACTCCTTGCCAGTCTCGCTGAAGAAGAAGTACACCTTGTCATCGTCGCCGTCAGGGTTGCCAAGCGGCAGTCTCTCCTGCAGGTAGGCTGAGCCCACGAAGGCCGGGTCTGCACCCCAAACATGGGCCCATTAGTGCCAAAGATCCCCAAAGCACCCCATAGCCTGGGGCTCTGATGCAGCCTCCTCTGGAGATGGGGATGGCAGCGATGGGAAGGAATGAAACCCAGCTCATCCTGCAGGTCCTTAGCAAAGCAGTGACTCAGGCCAGTCCTGCTTGGTCTGGGCCATGGGTCAGTATGGCAGCCTAAGCCAGGCATGGCTGACACCTCTCTCCTCCTCCTGGCACTTCTACCCGGCTCACCTACTGCTGGTCCATCGCCACCTCCCCTGCCCTGCCCCACCAGCCCCACACCTTGTAGCCAGTTGAGGGAGTTCTCAGTCTTGAGGGAGATGCGGCTCTCCTGGCTCCTGTAGATGGTCGGCTCGTTACCCTGGAAATTGCTGACGGTCCCAGCATAGAGCTCACCATCTGCCAGGAAAAGAAAGACTCACTGGCATAAGAAGGGACCCATTCCTCCCTCCCCACCTGCTGGCACCTGGTCTAGAACAGGCCCTGCTAGCATCTCCCCCTTATTAGGGGTGCTGCCCAGATGGGTTCTCGATTATGCAGCCCTCCATACCATGGTATCACACCACCTGCCAGGGATGACTGGCACCAGTCCCCTGCTCTCAGTACCTGCTGTCCCTCATCCAGGGGGCTGTGGAGAGCCCAAGGGGTGGGGTCTGGAGGTGTGGCAGACAACACTGTAGTTTTAAATTGGATCTTTGAGGCCATCTGTCCCTGCAGCTCTGGCCTGAGGTTGGAGTCTTGCTCAGTCTGTGGGGCAGTGGGTGGTGCTGTCTGAGATAGTCCCTGGGGCCTCACTCCCCAGGCCAGGACTGTCCCTTGGGGCAGCTCTGCAGAGGTGAGTGTGGGAGGTCCTGCAAGCCTGGAGGGCAGAGCCTCTCCGGGTGGAGTTCTCAACCCAGGCCACGCCAGTGAAGAGACCCGGGCGGACGTGCTGGGGAGGGGAGACTAGAGTAGTGCTCTGTCCTGGACGTTTCACATGGGCCGATGGCTTCGTGCCCAGGTCTGCTAAGCTGCTGACGTCCAGCCATCCAGCCAGGTCGCTGGTCTCCAGGAGGGGCAGAACCCTACCACAGTTTGTGGGCCTCAGCATCACAGGATCCAGCTGCCCCCCAAGGTGTGGATGGAGCTGAGTGGCTGTCAGCCTTCTGTGGAGGGGACCTTCCCCATGCTGAGTGTCCCTCTGCTGGATGGTCAGCATCTCAGCCACACTTGGCTGCTCCTTGTCCAGAGATGGGGTTGTGGGGTTTTGTGGAACAGCCCTCTCCCCATCCAAGAGCCCCCAGCTAACAGCCTCCTTACCAACCATGATGGCGGTAGATTTGTACTCAGGGTCAAAGGGACAGCGGCCTTTCCCGTCCTCCAGCAGCAGTTGCCCTGAGGGTTCCCTCGCCAGGCTGAAGTTCTGTGCATTCTGCAAAGGAGACAATGATGAGAGGGAAAGGATGGGGGTGGGAAGGGTTGGCAGGGGGAGACGAAGGAGGGCTAGTGAGGTGACCCCTGCCCTCTCTTCACGCCCGCAGGGTGTCGCACTCTTCTGTTACTGCATCCCCATCAGCCCTGCACCAAGACCCTGGGAAACAGTTGCCACATCCTGCAGGGCTCAGGGTCGGAGAGACGCTGAGGTGGGATCAGCTCTGGGGCACACACGCTGACCCCTAACTTCTGGCTCTACAGCAGTCTCTGCTGCCCATGCCACTGGGCCAGTCTCCCTGGTGCAGGAGAGAGTGGCCCAACCTGCATGGGGGCAGCATGAGGGAGGTGGAACAAAGGGGACAGGGAATTGCTGACCTGTAGCCCAGCCACGGTGCAGGGTGAGTCTCATTAACCCAGTGTCCCCTACAGCAGGAGTGGGTGGTGGAGCCGGGAAGGGGCACTTACCACGTAGGTGCAGACAGGACTGAAGGCGCCTGTCCCGCAGGTGTACAGGTGGCTGCTGTTCAGCTGCAGCAGGATCTTGATGTAGTTGTGACAGTCCCTCTGCACAGGAAGGTAAAGGCCCTGCTCAGTCACGGCCGCTCCTGCCAGCTCTGCAAGCAGGCTGGGAGTTTGCGAATCTCCTCCCTGCAGGTTGGAGCAGCTTGTGGCCAGAAGCAGCCTCCACCCAGTCAGGCAGGATGCAAACTGCCCAGGTAAGGGCTTTGGGGGGGGCTGCTGGGGTTGCGTGGTGCAGGGGGTGTGTGTATACCAGAGGTGGGTGGGAGTGGATGTGTAGCAGAGTTTGTGTAGCTGGGGTTGGGGGTGGCTGTTTGGTTCGGGGGTGTAGCTGAGGGGTAGGTTGGGGTTGGGGGGTGGCTGTTTGGTTGGGGATATGTAGCTGGGGGGTGGAGTGGCTGTGTGTGAGAGAGTCTAGGGGGGCTGGGGTTGCTGGTTGGTTTCAGGCAGTGTGTAGCTGGAGGGTGGGGTGGTTGGTTGGTTGGTTGGGGGTGTGTGGTTGGGGTGGCTGGTGAGTTTGGGGGGTGTAACTGGAGGGTGCAGCAGAGTGATAATTGATGCATGTGGTACTCAGAAATGGTCGAAAATGCCTACCTGGGCTGGGGAGCAGTAGCTTGGGTGTGGAACCTGCATGAGGGTGATCCTGGAAATTTAGGAAGGCTCCAGGACCCTCCAAATTATACTTTAACCCCTAAGTAGCTGGGACACAAGGGATGCCCACCAATTTAGGAGGGTTCTGGGGCCCCCCAACTTATACTTTAACCCCTGCTCAACTCCATTTTGATTTGCAAAGACTGCACAGCATGCAGAAGGACAGAGGTAATAAAAGGCAGTGGCCCTATCTCCATTTTGTCTTCAGTCTCCAGTTTACAAGAAACACCCACCACTGGTACTGTTCCTCTGCAACTGGACAAAGGACTGCGACCCACCCAGGTGCTGGGTGGATACCAGAGGAATTGGACTAACCTGCAATCTCCAAATTCTTCAAGGATTTGCTTTCTATGGACTCTATACAAATGATTTATATGTGATTCACTTTGACCCTTTAACATCTCTCATATGTAGCTTGTTTTCTTTCTTTATTAAACCTTTAGTTGTAGTTACTAAAGGAATGGCTGGCAGCATGGTATTTTGGGTAAGATCCAAGCCTATATTGTTCTGGGTGATGTGGCTGGCCCTTTGGGGTCAGGAGAACCTATTTCTTAAAGAAGCCCAGTGGCTAGAGGGGACCATAGGATCTGATGTGCAGTAAGGGAGCTGTTTCTAGTTTATTACGCTTGGTGATGACCAGAGTGGGGAATCCGAAGCATGTTTTGTTACTGACTGGGAGACTGGTTTAAGTACCACTCATCAGTGGTTTGGGGGTTTGGCCCCTGATTTGGCAGTTTGTCCTGATTTTTGCATTCAGGAGGTTTCCCAGGAGGCCTAGGTCACACCCCCTACCTAGCTCACTACCCTGCTCCTTGCCCCACAACACCCCTTATTAAGACCCCATCCCACTCCCTGCCCCACAGTATCCCATAGGCTCTGGGGCATCAGGGCCAGCACTGATCACGCAGGGAGAACCCCCTGTACCATGGAAGCTCCTGTGACAACTCTGGAGCCAGCACTGACTGCCTGGGGAGACCACGGCCTACTGGCCCACAGCACTGCTCCCTGCCCCATATCATCCCCTGGGGGCTCCACCCAGGCCAGCACTGTGACAGGGCAGGTGGGCTGCAGGACCTATTCTGGCTTTCACCGCTCTCATGAGCCTGTCCTGTGCCAAGCCTCTCCCTGCAATGGGGATCCACCTGTCCACACCCCATGCTCACTCTCTCCTGGTGCCACCATCCCAGCACCGCTGCACCTGACACAGGCAGCGCACACAGCCCTACAGGCTCATGCTGGGGAGCTGGGCCCCACAGAGAAGCCTGGGTGCAGCACTCACCTGGGGGTCTTTGCCCTTGAATACACACTGCTTCTTCCTCTCCTCATCCGCACTCCAGAGCAGCTGTGGGAGAGGGGCATGGTTACCAGGAAAGCAGCCAGCATAGCCCTTCTCAGGTGACAGACAGGCCCCAACTCCTATGGGTATCCTGCTGCCGGCCACACTGCCCCTGGAAAACGCTGACAGGGCACCAGGTGCCATCATATCTGGGGTCCTGAGTCCAGAGGCAACAAGGACACACCCCACAGCCCCACTCCAGGGACACAGCAGGGCGTAGGGTGAGCAAAAACTCCGGGAGGGCTGGGCCTGCCTGGCTTTGTGCTGAACTCAGCCCAGTTTGCAGTCCTGCCGGCTTTCAGAACATGCAGCCACATGCAGGGCTGGGAGACAAAGGGAGCGCCAGGGAAGGAATCCCCTGCAGCTGGTGCACCAGGCCCATCCCCAGTGCTCAGCACCTCCGCCCTGCTGGGCTCGCCCTCACCTAGCCAGCCAGCATGCTCCATCCACCCCACTCTCACTACTCAGCCCCGGGGCTGACCTGGCTGTCCTCCCTGCTCTGCCTGTCAACCTTGCACCTGTGAACTGGGAGACTCACCTGCCGGTGCTGTGGGCCAGGCTGGAAGTGGCTGGTGTTGAGGGCAAAGAGGGCCTCACGTGCTCCTATATACAGGGTCCCCCCGTCCGGGCTCAGCAGCAGGGTTGTGTAGTTGGTGACTCCGCTTGCCTCAAACCACCACACAGGTCTCTCCGAGGAGCCTTCAAAGAGACAGTGACGTGCAGTCAGTGCGCCGAGGCCCATGCTCACAGCCAGTGGGTCAGAGCCAGACCCACCCCAGGCATTCCAGCACCCGTGGGGCACAGTGTGCCTCATCCCCAGCAACAGCAGCGGGCAGCCCCAGCTCTCCAGAATCCACCCTCTGGTACTGCCTGCTGACCCCACACAAGGTTGACCTCTCTGCGTATAAACTGTGAGGTGTGTCAGTGCCCACGAAACACCTCACTGCAGCCAGGCTGGAGCTCAGTAACACACACAGGGTGTGCGAAGACTTCCCAACCCCCCCCAGCTCTGTCGGTGCCCCTCAGTCCCAACCAGCAGCCCCTCCTGGGCTCGCCCCTCTTCCCTGGTTCTTTGGCATCCTGAGGGTTCAAGATGACTCTGTGGCCATTCCATGACACAAAGCTGCCTAGGCCTGGACCTTTTCCATATTTTGTAGGAATGCTGTGTGCCTCTGTTCCTGCATTAACTAGGTGGTGGGGCAGGGAAAGGCAATGGATCTGTGCAAACACCCAGCTGTGCCTGATGCCAGCTGTTTGGGACAATAGCCTCTCCAAGTGCCCAGATATTTGGTACCTAGTCACTAATGACCATGGATGGTCCAGCCCTCTGCAAGAAGCCAGCTGGCTTTGCTGGGAAGGAACAAGGACAAAGAGCAGAGAGGCCAAGCAGGTAGTGAAGTAGGGTAGCGGGTAGCTGGAGACTCTCCTGACCTGGTATAAGAGGGGTCCAAGGGTGCAGGACTGTCAAGATAGCCCAGGCTGTAACTTTCTGGCTTTGGTGCTAACTGAGGCCTGGCTACACTTATCCAGCCCTCCAGTAACCCCAGCCGAGAGAGCCAGGGCTGATGCTGATGAGTGGACTGCTGGCTGCAGGAGCACAAGGCTCCCTCTGATGCCCATCTCTGGGGGATTCGCTGAGGGAGCTCATGGTGTGACACCAGGCGAGGTGCCAATGCACCAAGTTTAGTCCCAGGAGGCGGGGAGGGTGAAGTCAATGGCTAGCCCTGGTGAAAGGGTCTGTCCCACAGAAGGGCCTATTCCAGGGCAATGGACCTATGGATCTGGAACAGGCCCTCTCAGTGAAAGGAGACCCTCTTGCCTGGGTTACCAGCTTAGGCCAGAAGTCCAGGCCACACAGCCCAGCCTGGGACTCTGCCAGAGAACGCTGCCTTTTGTTGGCCGGTCTCTGGTTCCTGGCTGGCAGGCTCCTACCTCACTGAGGGGCTCCAGGAGTTTCCTTGGCCTGATGCTGAACTCAAACCTGCCTCCTGGCTGCCAAGAAAGCCATTCACCCTGGCAGAGCCCTGGAGCAGCTGGCCAGGGAGCAGTGGAGGACATGGCTGGCTCACTCATCACCAGTAGCCTGAGCAGGAATCTAAATCCCTCCTTTTGGAAGGGCAGTTCTGTGTCCCACCATGGCCACAGGGCTGAAGTTCTGTGCACCTGCTCAAGCCCATTCCTGCCCCTGCACATGCCTCTGCCCATCACCAGCCTGGGCCCAGTGCCCTGGGCTTGCCAGCATGTGGGCAGGGGTGCTGTGTGACCCCAAGGCCCGTAGAAGGGGAGGGCATGGATTGTCAGGTGATGTCGGGCCAGCTCTGGGGCCAGCCGCAGCACGCCAGCAGAGCACCCTCAGGGGCTGTGGGTGTTGCAAGGCGCAGCCCTTACCAGAGCCATTGGGCTGGCTGCGAGGAGCAGAGGCAATGCCAGGGCTCAGTGCCAGCAGGTCCCTGCCAGGGCCTGCAGCTGGCTCCAGCCTTTCTGCCTGGTGAGGCAGGAACACTCTGCCACAGGCTCTGGGGCACCCAGTGCCCTGGCAACCCCCCTGCACTGATTTCCCAACCCCGACCAGACCCTGTCGGCACCCGCCCTGCTGAGAAGGGCTCAAAGGGAGAGTCTGGGCCAAGAACCGGGGGCCAAGCGCAAACGGCTTCCTGGCCAGGGTGCACATGGGTGAGGGTGGTAGTGCCAAGCTCCCATCGCTTCTGTCAGGATGAGGGGGCACGTGCGCGGGGACAAAGGAGGGCCAGAGCACAGGGCAGGCAGCCTCATCTCCAGGGAGGAAGATGCTTGGGCCCAGGGCAGTGGGGTGAGGGGAGGAGGTGGGGACAAGGCTGCGATGAAGGAATCTGAGGTAGTGGGGTAGCAGAGAGGAGACGGGGGCCAGCACTGCGCTTCTGCCATGGCCCTGCTCATCCTGTCAACTGCCGTCTGCACTGCCCCACCAGGGCTGACCTGTCTGCAGGGCCACCATGACCTTTCTGCAGACCCAGAGCAGCCCCTGCCCCCACCAGGCCATCAGCCCTCCTACGTCACCAGCGTGGCCCTCGGCCTCCCTCCCACACAGCAAGTGAGGGGCAAGGACGACTGGTCTGGTTGGTGAACTGGGATCAGGCCCTGGGCTGCCATTTCCACTCAGCTCCACTAACGCTTGCGCCAGACCTGCCACAATGGACAACACCCAGCACCCGCCACACAAGGCACATGCACCCAACCCTCCCCGGCTCCCAACCACAAACTATTGTGACAATCCTGCAGAGCCAGGACTGAGAACCATGCCAGCGGCTCGCTCTTGCCCCTTGAGCCATCCAGATGGACGTTGTGTGCCTCAGGGCCAGTGGACAGGCAGCTACTGTATTTGCAAGGGGTTTGAGGAAGCAGGAAGCCAGCAGCATCTGTCGCTGGCCACAGAAGCTTTCAACAAGAGCTCCCATGTGCTGGGATAACAACACAGCCCCACACAAGCCAACAGTGCAACACAGCCTGCTTCTGGCAACGAGCACATCCATAAAAAACCGGCCAGGCCAGTCAAACGCCAGCAGGTGGTTGCCCTGCCCATGACTCGCCGCCCACACAGGATCAGGCTGGGCATAGCTCCCTCTGCCTACCGCAGCCTCCAGCCCAGGCCACAACTCCTTCAGTGCTGAGGCAGGGCAGCTTCCGACCCACAGCACTTGCTGCTGCAGGACCCATTCCAGACAACCCAACGCCTGCCGGCCCCACGCCTGGGAGCCTCCACCCTGGGCCTGCAGCCTCAGGGTGTCTGGACCGACCCCCATGTGACGGGGCCATCACTGGGCAGGGCTCAACCTTGCCTTGCCAGGGATACCCTCAAATAATCCCTCATCCTCTCCCCAGCGACACTGCCTAAGTAGCCCCCCACTCTCTCGGGTAGACCCCTCTCTCTAGGGTTGTGTAGCCAAGAGGCCGTTACCAGAGCCCCTGGGAGCCCCCTGCCCTTGCACAGACAAAGCAGGGCCACCCCACACATGCCACCCCTTGGCAACACACAGCTACTTCCTGCCTCTGCCCAACACAACAGCTGTCCTGCTTGCCCTCTGCAGCATCCCCTGATCCGGCCAGCCCCACCTCTCTGCTGCCCCTCACCTCTTGACTCAGGAGTCCCTGAAAGCTTCCAGGTTGCTCTCAGGGCCCAGCCAGCCATGAATGGTTCCCAGCTCCCTCCTTCCTCCGTGTTGGTGCTGGCTCTGCGCCACCTCACTCTGGTCCTCCCAGCCAGATGCAGCATTGCATGGTAGAATTGCCCCTGTCCTGCCCTGGCTCACTCAACTTTGCTCCACAGCTGTGAAGGAAAGCGCCAACAATTCGCTTTCCCTTGCCAGGGCTTCAGGGCACTGCTGGGCCCTTAGGCACTAGAGAAGCTCCCGCATGCCCAGCCAGTGGGACAGATGGCTGTTACAGCCACAGCTGCTGCCCTCTGGACAGACACACACTGCAGAGCCCCTGGCTCGAGGCAGGGAGCCAACCTCCTCCCTGCAGAGGCCCCGGCCAAGGGGCAAGGAATCAGTCTTTGGCTCCCAGAGCTCTCTGCTCCAGGACCGGAATCTATTTCAACCACAGACTTCCAAACCTGCAGGCCCTTCGTCCCACACAGAAACACCACAGCAGGCTGATAGGCTGCTGCCAGGATGCATGGGAAGGCACAACCCCCGAGTGACTCAGGTCCTAGATGCAGGTGTAGGGTTGGTGCCCAGTGACATGGACGCACGAGTGTGGAGAAGTGGGAACCCTCTGCTAGGTTAATAAGGGAAGACACGGGTGTTGACCCTCTTTCTTTTCTATTCGGGTGATGGGACACAGGTGGGTGATATGAGATAGAGCCACTAGGGGGCAGGGGGGTAGTGTTTAGGGAGCCTGTACCTGGGACCCCCCCGCTGGTCACACTGGATTCAGCTGGTTGGACCAGGGGGCGGAGAGGTGGGCAGAGCGAGGAGGGGAACAAAGGACCAGGGGAAGGAGCAACTATAGGGAGATGGGGGTCCAAGAGACAGGACCCTGCCCTGGGGTGTAGCCCTAATCCCCTGGGGGTTTCACTTCTGGTTGTTCTGAGGATGCTGATACCAACTGTCCTTGCTGCTGTATGAACTGGTTTGCTAATAAACCCTCTGATTGCCACACTGGCTGAGAGTCACTGCTGATTGGGATGGCCGGGACCCTCCTGGAGGGAGGAAACCCCCCCCAAGGGAGACCAGACAGAGCAAGGGTCGGACCCTCTGAGCCTGGATTTGGGAGCTGGCTACAGGTAGCGTGGAGACCCGGGTGCTGAACGGGAGAAGGCTCCACCGTAGCAGAGTCCTGACTGGCTGTGGACAGAGGGGATCCAAGAGGCTTTTCTGGGGTCTCCGTCACAACGAGGGCTACACAGAGCAATGGGGTGCACCCTGGAGGTTCACTCCACCATTATCTGTCAGCCTCAGCCCCAGAGCCACACCACTGCCAGCCCTGTGTGCTATCTGGCTACACCCAGCCTGGCTCCCACCTGGGGGAAGATGGAGCCTTATGTCACCTCTCTAGTTCATCAGCAGCAAGCTCCATGTCACTGGGCCAAACCAGGCTGAAGCACTACAGCTTCCATGCCCTGTGTCTTCCCTGGGCACTCATGCCCTCCTGCATTAGCAGTGAGGATGTCGGGCACAGGAACTATCGTAGCACCATGGCCACACCAGCACCATAGCCTATAGATTTAGCTGGCTTGCTTGCATATATGTACTTTCCTTCGTATTATTTAAGGGCAGATGTATATTTTTCTATAAGTTTAAGTATTTGTTTTGTGATAACAAAATCACAGCTTGATATGTGACTGTCAATGCCGGAATGCAAGAGCCTCCACTGGCCTCGCTGGCAGGAAGGTGTTTCCACACTGGGCACCTCATCACTATGCCAATGCATGCAGGGGTTAAAGTTAGCCAGAATGCCCCCCCCCTTTTTAGGGGGCAGTGTTCTGGAGCCCCTAAAAATAGGGGAACGTGGCAGAACACAGTGTTCTGGGGCCCCTAAAATCAGAGAGAACTTGCTGGGGTGCTGCTAGGGCTGGCTCAGAGAAGGCGCTGCAGGCTGGAGTGAGCCCAGCCATCCCTCCCCTCCTTTCCCCAGATCCTGCGGTGGCCCCACTGGCACATGCGGCCTCGACCCAGTCTTGGGCCTGGGGCCCCTCTCGCCAGCCAGCCAGCCAGCCAGCGCTGCCTGCACCCTCCCTCCCTCCAGCCCGGCTCCTCAGCCACCTTGGCAGCACAGCTAAGGGGGGCCTGGGGAGTTGGGGCAGCCAGCGGGGAAAGTGTGTGGGAGATGGGGGGGGGGGAAGGGGGCCGGGAGGGGGGCGGGGGGGGGCCTGGGGGAACGGTCTTATGTGGAGTAGTAGCTGGGGTGGGGTTAGGAGTGGGGGCAGTAGCTGGGTTGGGGGTAGATGTGGGAACCAATTGTGATGGAGACCCCAGACAAGCCTCCTGGATCCCCTCTGTCCACAGCCAGTCAGGTCTCTGCCACGGTGGAGTCTCCTCCCGCCCAGCACCTCGGGTCTCCACGCTCCGTGCAGCCAGCCCCCAACTCCAGGCTCAGAGGGTCAGATCCTTGCTCTGTCCGGTCTCCCTTGGAGGGGATTTCCTCCCTCCAGGAGGGTCCCAGCCGTCCCAATCAGCAGCGACTCTCAGCCAGTGTTGCAGTCAGAGGGTTTATTAGCAAACCAGTTCAAACATTAGCAAGGACAGTTGGTATCAGCATCCTCAGAACAACCACAAGTGAAACCCCCAGGGGATTAGGGCTACACCCCAGGGCAGGGTCCTGTCTCTTGGACCCCCATCTCCCTATAGTTGCTCCTTCCCCTGGTCCTTTGTTCCCCTCCTCGCTCTGCCCACCTCTCCGCCCCCTGGTCCAACCAGCTGAATCCAGTGTGACCAGCGGGGGGGTCCCAGGTACAGGCTCCCTAAACACTACCCCCCTGCCCCCTAGCGGCTCTACCCCATATCACCCACCTGTGTCCCATCATCCAAATAGAAAAGAAAGAGGGTCAACACCCGTGTCTTCCCTTACTAACCTAGCAGAGGGTTCCCACTTCTCCACACCAATAGCTTGGGTAGGGGTAGGTAGGGGGCAGCAGCTGGGGTGGGGGGACATGTGTTTGGGGTGCAGTAGCGGGGCGGGTGAAGGGGGCCCCGGACCTGCATGAGGGGGGCTCGGAACTGCAGAAAGGAGGCCTGAAAATTTTGGAGGGTTCTGGGGCCCGCCAAATTATACATTAACCCCTGAACGCATGTGAGGGGCAGACCAAGTCGTTGCAGAGAAACCCATGTTGGCATTGCCAGCGCACACTTCAGCAGATCGTCCTTACTACAAAAGCAGCCACATAGCTACCACTTTCCTGCTAATGCTTCTGGGCCGAACCCCTCCCCAGCTGCTGCCTCATCCCAGGACAATTGGAGAGTTGTTCCCCAGCATGCCCCTTTGGTGGCATAAACTTGAAAGGCAGACTGAGGTGGCAGAGAAGAGCAACTTCCCTCTAGGACAGGGGTCTGCAACCTGTGGCTCTGGAGCTGCATGCAGCCCTTTGGCTTCCCCCTTGCAGCTCTGGGGCCCAGGCCCTTGATTCTCCCCCAGCCACCAGAGGGACCTTGAGGGTGACCCGTGCCAGGCTCTGGGTTCCCCATCACCACCAGGAGGACCTTGTAGGGGGCCCACTCCTGGTTCTGGGCTCCCCACTGCAACCCAGGGACCATGCACCTGGTGCCCTGGCCCAACTCCCCCCATCAGGAGGCTAACCCCATTGAGGCTCTCAAAACACTTGGTTATTGAAGGAATTTTTAAAATGGCTCTTATCTTTTGGGTTACCGAGCCCTGCTCTAGGAGAAGAGGCAAAGCAGTCCAGAGCCACTGACGGCCAGATCAGGGTGCTGCTCACACTGGGGCACTACAGCATGGGACCTGTGCTCAGGGCTCCTGCAGGCCAGCCCCAGTTCAGCAGCTGCAGTCCCATCCCTGCCCTGCCCTGCCCTGCCCTGCCCTGCCCTGTGACTGTGCTGGAAGCCGGGCCCCGGAAGTGCTTCCTTTCCTCAGAAAGCCACCCTCTGAATCACAGCAGGTCCTGCCTGGGTGACTCACGCCACCAGTCTCCTGCCTGCTTAGGGCAGCTTTTCAGCCCAGCCCAAGGCTCCGGACAGAGGACAGAAGGTGCCGTTTCACTCAAACCATTCCCTGGCCAGCGTGGGGGGAAAGAGGAGCCCTGATGGGGTGTGTCCCCCCGGTCAGGGCAAAATCAGCTGAAGTGAGCCTGCAGGGCTGGGAGAATGATGGCTGCCTGGCCACAGCTCCTCACTAGCACATGCCTTGCTGGGGACACACTTGCTGTCTGAGTTGGGTTAGTAGCCAGGGCAGGGGCCTGGGAGACAGGACTCCTGGGTGCAATTCCTGACTCTAGAAAGGGACTAGGGGGTCTAGTGGTTGGAGCTGGGAGGAAGGGGAGAGACAGGAGTCAGGACTCCTGGGTTCAACTGCTAGCTCTGCCGCTGCCTCCCTGTGCAAGCCTTCAGCATGTCCCTCAGTGTCTGGGATTCGGTCCACCGCAGAGGTGTACCATGGCATTGGCAAGTGTGGCTCATGAACCAGGACCTGGAGAAGGCAATGGTGACCTGACTGGGTCGCTATAACTGCCTGGGAAGGAACCAGCCACAGCAGCTTTGGACCCAAAGCTCCAGGGCTGTCCCAGCAGCCACAGGGAACAGACTGACCCAGCTGGCAGTGACCGGGGTGCAGGGGGACCCAGGCCTCCCCCAACTTCTACCTGGCCAGCTCTGCCCACATCCAGGACCCTATGGCACTTGACACAATGGGCCCAAGAACAGCTGTCATGTTCCAGCCCTCTGCCAGGGCCCTCGCTGTGCTGGCAGGACAGACAAGGAGCTCTGATGTCCACTCGGGTGACAGGGCACAGACCTGGATTCTAGCCCAGCCCCAGCTTCCTGCCCTGTGCCCAGCTGGGCAGGCTGTGGCCAGCACAGATCCTGTCTGTTCCCGGCAGCAGTTAGGATTTGTGCTGGCCAAAACCTGTCCCACTCCTGCTTTGTGGACGGTCAGGTGGGTGCTGCAGTCAAATAGGACTTGTTGGGGCAGGACAGCAGCTTCCAGGCAAATCTGCTGGAGGTGCAGAGGCTCCAGACAGCCGACTCACCCTCCTCTGCTCTCCCCAGCCCTGCCCTAGCTGCTCAGGACAGATCCTCCTCCCTCCCTACATGGCTCCAGGCACTCGAATCCTGATGCACCAATGCCACAGAGCACAGGAACCTGCAGGGGCCAGCTATGACACTCACCCGAGCAGTGCCCACAGTGGAGCTGTGCAGAGCCAGGGCCTGTGAACTGGGGGAGCAGGCAGACAGGGCTGAAATGGGTCCCCCTGGAGCAGGTAGCGGAGGCAAGGTAGAGTCCAGCACAAACCAGAAAACTACCCTGGCCCTTCTTGGAAACAGTGGGGCTGGATGGGGAATGTTCAGCACCACGGCCCCGATCCAGTCCCATGTGCAGCGGGCACTGTGGCCAAGAAGAACTTGGTGCACTCACCCTGGAAGAGCAGAGCATGCCCAGCCTGAGTGCCAGCCAGGATGGTGAGGGGGCACTTCTGGCCAGGCCCCCATGGAGAGAACACAGCATCTCCCTGGGCCAGCTGGAACAGGACACACCCAGGTTGCATGCTGGGGCATTACTGGGAACCAGACCAGTCTCCTGGGTGGGCCAGACTCGCTGTGCACAGGGGTCTCTGTCCTTCCTCCTGCCTACCTGGCTTGCTGTCCCCACAACTGGCCCCCAGCGACAGAGCTGTGGACAGCCCCATCAGTGCAGCACTGAACCCTTGCAGCAAGCAGTGCCATTACCCGGCTGGCACTCAGGGACAAGGAGAGTGGAACCCAGGGTGCCGGTGTCCAAGCCTAGTCACTGACTTCTTAACCAACTGCCCTTCTGCCATGCCTCCTGTGCTCTGTGCCCAGCTAGAGGAGGGTTGGGCCTGGCCCCTCCCAAGCACCAGCAGGGCTAAGCTCAGCAGGACCTCAGCAAGGAGCTACTCAGGGTCCTGCAGAGCACAGACGACAGAAGCCCAGCTGCTCCCACGGGCCTGTGGGCAGCTCTAGGGCTGACTCACTGGAGTACGGCCTAAGATGCAGAGGGTGACACCCCAGAGCCTAGCCCATGGGGCTGCCTCTGGAAGAGAGTGGTATCCCCAAGGCACACCACATCCAGCGCCCTATGCCCCAAGCATGGCAAGGGTGCTCCATGGAGGAGCCCAGCACAGCAAACCCCTCCCTGCCCTGACTAGCGCATCCCACCCCAAGTGGCCCCATCCCCACCTTTCTAGACCTCAGCTCCAAACCATCCTGGCCTCGCTCCAGCCAAACACATGGACCCTGCCTTCCCCCAGCCCTGCTTCTCCAGTGGTGGAGGCTACTGGCCTTTGTGCAGCACCCCCATCCCCACTGTATGGCACCCTCTGGTCCTGCTGGCTGGGATACCCAGCTCTGCCTCATCTTCCCTCCAACAGCATGCTCCCCCAGCTCCTCTTTCCACTGCCCCCCCCCCTTGCTGAGTCCAGCACAGACCCCACAGCCTGGGACAACGCAGCTCAGCACTAGACTGTCACGCAAGGCCTGGCGTGCTCCACAGACCAGTGCAGAACACGTACTGGCCCAGGCTGCACCGCCTCTGCTGGGCATTGTGCCATGGGGCCCGGGAACCAGGCGTGCTCCGGCTTGCGGGGCTAGGCAGCCACTGCTGTTTTGCAGCCTCAGCACCTTGCAGAGGTGTCACAAGGCATTGCAACAGCAAGGAGAACGTAGGTTGCACGATTGCACCACGGAGCTGCAAAACCAAGCACTATCCCACTGGCCCCTGGGGAAGTCAAAGGGACTCTGATAAGTGCTACAAGATCAGCTCGTGAGCTGGGGCCATAGCCATGCTCCAAAGCCAGGGCCCCCCCTACTATCTCCGGCTCACCCCAGGCTGGCTGTGGAAGTTTCACTTCCTGAGCTGAGCAAGTCATTGTCTGCTGGCCCCTGGTTCCCAGCGGTGCGTGAATTCACACCAGGACCAGCAATGAACACCAAACAGAACAATTCATCCAGTTCAGGGTTTGCAAAGGAGGGAGCTAAACCAGCCAACGCTGGGGGCCCAAACTACACAGGACAGTGCCTGCAGGCTGCCTCACTGGGAAGTTTAAACAACTCCGTGAAAGCCTCACACACCAGTGTCAGCTCCCAGCCCCTACCCCCCTCTGGAGCACAGGCACCTGCAGCCCCGTACTCCTCAGGGCAATGTCAGGGTTAGAACTGCAGAGACCTTGCTTCCCGTGGGGAGCTGTGAGGGGAGGCCCCCTGACACCCCACTGCAACTCCACCATATTGGGCAAGGGCACAAGGCACCAGATCACAGGGGTCCTGTAGCAATATCTACAGGGGACAGGTAACCCTGAAGCTGCAGGTCTAGCTCAGGGACCCGGGGTCAGGAGGGATTCCCCTCAACAGCATCCCGAGGAGCATGGGCAGGTTTTCACCCCCTTATGTAACATGCACTGGTTGAGCTGGGCCAGAGGTCAGATCTGCCACCGACATGGCAATTTCCTGCTGCGGCCAAGGAAGGCTGGCAGGGCGTGAGCTGGGCCCCAGGAATCAACTGACGACAGGACACAGGCCGAAACCCTCCACGTCCCCAAACATGGCACAGAGGATGGGGCCAGCTGGCATGCCCAGGACTGAGAAGCTGTCCCGTGCCCAGGAGCAGCACAGGAGCCAGGAAGCAGCAGTAGTTGGATTTCCAACGCTACTGTAACTCAGGAGCTGGGTGCACCTGGCATGACGCTCTGCGTGCTGCACCAGAGCAGGCAGCTGTCTCCTGTGTGGTGCCTCTTGGGGACGCCCAGTCAGCCTGGCCGGACAGACAGCAGCAGCCCCAGGCCAACCCCACTGCCTGGCCAGCCACTGGAGGAGCCAGGCCAAACTCTACATCACACAACAGGTGGGGAGGGCCTTTCTCCGCTTTCCCTGGCTCCCACGGTCACGCCACTTGGAGCACTTCCACACAAATCTGCACGGCTCAGGCCCTCAACTGGGCCCAAGCCAGGATCTCCCAACCCTGCTCGTTCAAGCTTCGCATCTAGCGCACAGCCACATGACAAGGGAAGGGAACCTCACCCAGAGATGGATCCAAGTGTCTACTCCTGGCTCTGCCCATGACTCCCCAGGGGACCTTTGGGGAGTCCCCACCAACCTCTGCGTTGCTGAGGGACAAACCCCGAGGGGCAAGATGTTTGCCGAGCACTGCACTGCCAGGGCACCAAGCAGAAGCGTCATTCAGACAAAGGTGTATGTCTATGACGAGCCTGTAGCTCTAGCTGTGTGTGAGTGTGTTCACACTTACCCAGCAAAAAAAAACAGGGAGTTGTGTGGCACTTAAAAACTAACAGATTTATTTTTCACATGAGCTTTCGTGGGAGAAAATCCCACTTTGTCAGATGCTTCGAAGATGGGTGAAGTTACAAAACTCCTTGTTTTTTTGATGGACTAGACTAACAGGGCTCTCTCTTAGGAAACACACTTACCCAGCCACATACAGCCCGTGATTCCTGGCGGAGCTGGGGGCGGAAAGGG
Organism: Podocnemis expansa; assembly: GCA_007922195.1. Taxonomy (NCBI): domain Eukaryota; kingdom Metazoa; phylum Chordata; order Testudines; family Podocnemididae; genus Podocnemis; species Podocnemis expansa. The sequence goes on along the minus strand of ML682019.1, from coordinate 22,586,369 downwards.
GACAGGGCAGCATGCACAGTTGGACGGACAGACAGGCATCCCCTCAGCTGCTCTAAAGGTGTGTGGATGTGTCCCACTGGCACCTCCTGGGACCAGCTGGAGATGGACTCTGCTCCATCCAGGGCCAGCTCCTGGTCTCAGCTCCTTGGGGGGTACTAACTCCCCCCACCTGGCCCCACGGCCCCGCCGCAGCCCCCTACACCGGCCCCCGCGCGGCTCCGGGAAAGAGGCGAGCTCCCGGCCGAGAGACGGGCCGGGCCGGGCCGGGGGCACTCACCGTAGTGTAGACTGACCCGCGGCACCGTCTCCTCGCCCGCCGACAGCAGCAGCAGGGCCCAGAGCGCCTGGGCCAGGAGGGCGAGCGGGAGCCCGAGCCCCATGGCCGGCCGGCCGGGCCCGAGACCGCAGCGCAGCGCGGCGCGGCTCCGCTTCTGCTCCGGAGTCACTCCGGCCCCGCTCCGCTTCGCAAAACTTTCCGCCGCCCCGGCCGCGCGGGGCCTCCTGCGGCAGCCGGACCTGGGGAGAGCGAGAGCGAGAGCGAGAGCGCTCGGGGCGGGGCCGCCCCATCTCCGCCCCGCGGCCGGCCCCTGCCCGCCCCGTCCCGTCCCGTCCCCTGCCCGGGGCAGCCGGAGCCAGCGCGGGGCGAGACTCGCAGGGGGCCGCTGCCCCACAGCGGCCTGCCAGCCTGGGGGGGG